>CM051272.1:39490081-39665081 GCA_027921565.1 Artemia sinica | reverse complement strand
ATATATATATATATATATATATATATATATATATATATAATATATATATATATATATATATATATATATATATATATATATATATATATATATATATATATATATATATATATATATAATATATATATATATATATATATATATATATAATATATATATATATATATATATATATATATATATATATATATATATATATATATATATATATATATATATATATATATATATATATATATATATATATATGAAAACCACGCTTTGCATTGCATGACTCTATAGCGGTCTATTGAATTAAGCCGTCTTCAGCGGGTTTTTCGTGACTGGTTTCATTGCGTTATATAAAAGAGAACGTTTAATACTCAAGTACCACTTTCATTTCACCCAAATCATGTTGAAAACTGCAAATTTACCGAGCCTTTTTATAGCGTTATTAATCTTGTAGGATATATCATATTTGTTCGTTAGTTCCGAAACTTAGCTTTCTTACATCTTTACAAATGATCTGTAAAATAACCATAATGAAAGCCTCTATAGCTCAGGGGCAGAGCACTGGTCTTGTAAACCAGGAGTCCTGAGTTCAATTCTCAGTGGAGGAATTTCTTTTATCCATTTTTCCCGAAGCATAATTGTAGCATATTACTAATTGCACCATCAGAGGAAAACACATTTATAAGAGAATATAAACATATCAAAAGCTAAATCGGTTGTTTTCTAGGTCAATATCGTTATTTTTTAACAATTCGCTAAGACACATCAAAATTGCGTGGCAAATCTTGCCTAGTTTCAAATTTAAAATTGGCATAGGACCGTTAGATTGCCTCGAATAAGAGGTAAACAAGGCACGAGAAAATCCCACAGGGAAGACGTTTCCAATTTTATTCTCAACGCTGAGCAGAGCTGTTCAGCTTTTGAACAAAACTTCCATCCCAGATTGTTTTTTTTTTGCAAATTATGAAATTAATCTGGTCCCTTGTTTTATTGTTTAAAACGTTTATTTTTTTATATAACTTATTGCACATAAATGTTACCAAAACATTACTTAGAAATATAATGTTCTGATTCTTCATAGGTTTCTTTTATCAAAAGCAGCATTTCAATTTTGAAACAAATTGAAGATTTTTATTTTGACTCCAAAGGACGCAAAGTCGAATAAATGAATCGATTCAGTAACAATATTTGTTTCGAAGGACTGGAGTAAGTTGCGGGGAATAGACAAAATAACTATTTACGCATTTCTTATTGAAATCACTTTCAAGCTTTACTTATCTTTCGAGTTTCATAAATTTCCTTGTTGGCCAGAATCGTATTCTCATAGTTTTGAAACAATCATAATTACTCGCTTACTTACTAATAATTTTTTTCCCTCCCAAAACATTTAATAGCTTTAAATAATGTTCCCGCGTCTGGTTGGATTCCTTAAATACTTTTATGTTTTAGTTTCTTTATGAGTTACAACCAGTTTGTCATTTATAGAAATACAAAATGGATCTTTTGGTTCGAAGTCATGCCGCGTCTTTCACCTGTAAAAATGTTTCTTTGTACAAATACCTCTTAATTAATATTAACTAACTAACCCAGAATATATTTAGCATGTTTTGTTCAGCTTTGAAATTGATGTTTTGTAGCAAAATTTGTTATGCCGATCCCCCTAAATTGGGTATTGCGCCCATATCTGATCCAACATCATTTTAGCGTTTTTATTACACCAGAAATAATTCTAGTATTTTATTCATTATCGCCACTGCCACTCCTGGCCTCGTTCAAATATTAACACAGATCATTAACTTTCCATCAATATCTTTACAGTTAGTTTAGAGGGCTACTACGTCTGCATTTTTCCTAGAATTGATTCTAGTAAACAAAGACCAAGTTCTAATGAATAGGGGAAAACGCGGGAAACAAATACTTCTCGTCAAAAAATTGATTTTCAGAAAATAGGCTACCTTTTCAGTTTCTTATTTATGAGTCAAATTTCCGAAATGTCAGGAACGTGCATAAAGCGGTTGCCCAGAGAACTAGTTGAAAATATTCACTTTGAAATAGAACTGAGATTGCAAAAATCGTTTTCAACAGTAAATTTTGAAACAAAATTATGCCCATAAGAAACTAATTAAGACCATGAAACTGGATAGGCCAGTAGATGATTATTTTTTTAATAATAAATATCTTTGAAAAGTTAGTTATAAATATAAGAAGTTTCGAGTTACTGCTCATTGATTTTTATACTTATCCTATGCAAACAGGAACGACCTAATGTACGATTTGCATTTCAAAATAAAAATAAGCAGTTTTGATGATATGAAGTCATTCACGAAGTTAAACAATCTTCAAATGAACTTTTTTTAAATCATGTTTGCGAAAGATCTATCGGTCATCAGCCCAAATTGTATCCATTTTTTCCATGTGGGGGATGGGGCGAATGGTTGAGGTCTATAAAAATACTTTTTTTTCCAGAAAAGCATTGTATTTTTCTGAACATAAAAAATCTCTGTTTTGTAGTGTTCGGTCGTTCAGTGGGGGGTAGGGGGGTTGAATTCTTTCCCTATTTTGCATAAGCACTTTTTAACTGTTACTCCTCTTAGTGACAAAGACTTTTTTATTTCTAAGTTCTAAGGCCACATGTGTGATAAGCGAATAATGAGAAATTAAATTGAATATAGAAAAACTAACTTGAATATAAACATAACCGGGAAAATATCGATATTTTTTTGGAGGACTTTGCCCCAAAGCCTCTATGTATGCTTGCATATACAAACAAGTCCGTGGCGTTTTGAAAAAAAAAAGCCAAGTCCATTTTGTTTTTCGAAAATGAGCTAAGCATATGATTCGAAAGAGCTCGAAGAGATTTATTGATTAGTCTATTCAAAATGGGCAAATCTTTAATGATGCTAATATGCCCCAGCTGTAAATTTTTCCAAAAAGGCATTCGTTCAAAGTAACGAACAATTCATCAATTTGGACATTTCCAGCGAATTCCGATCAAAAAGTTAATTAGTAATCAGTTGGTTTCCTAAAATCTGATTTGTGAGAGATTTTTGCATTGTAACTTTTAATTTTCATTTTGTTCTCCTGTAAAGTTAGGAAAAGTGGACTTAGGCCCTTTTTGCAAAACGAGACAGAAGTTTGCAGACGAAATTGCACCTAATGAATTTGAGATCCAAATATACATCTAATCACCAGCCCTTCTTCTCAGTCTATTGATAGCACATCCACACCATTTTGAGATCCACACCTTTGAACTTAAATCTTGATTAAAGGGGGGGGGCAGGTCTAATTCATGGTGTTACTCTTTTGCATATATTTTTTTAGTATTTATTTTCAAAAAACGTATGGACCTCTCCCCAAAAAGGAAAGCACATGCTCAGCCAAAATTCCTATAATTTTGGCCCTAAAAATAAATCTGATATTGTCCTAAATCTCCTCTTGTAATGTTCAGAAGTAATAAGTTGAAGAACAGGATTTTGATTTATCATGTCGGAGCATGAAGGAGGAAGTACATTACAATTAAGTAAATTTCCAAGTTATTGAAAATTCCCACCGATACAACCCCAAAATTTTACTACTTTAGGGCGAAACTCCCTATCCTAAAACAGTGATTTTCTGCAATGCTGAAAGAAAGGTATTGCAACCTGGTGGACCTTTTCCTAGTCGATGATATTATGTCACATCACTGGGTAAGGTTCATCTTTGTTGCAATCACCAACCATCGCCGTCCTTGATTTTCGCATATTGTTTACTACTAGATGTTTACATAATTTTGGTAAACAACATGGCAATCCACCAATCAGATATTAGGTCACAAATAAGGACGGGGGATAACTGTTCGCGGAAACTGAAAAGCTTCAGAAAGGGTTTGAAATTATCAGTTAGTGCAAGACATCGCAACACTTATGATCTAATATCTGGTTACAAGAAAACATAGCAGTCTCTTTGGAGCATTGGTAAGTCAACTTACAACTTAACTTAGTACAGTTTGAGCTCTATCAACCCTTTGATTTTACATTGACTGAAAAGGTTTCACATCTTAGTTCAGGTAAGCTGTTTGAATCAAGCCTCAATTATTTTTTCGATTATTCCTGCTGCTTAAGGGATATGGATAACGTTTGCTTTATCCCTTTTTCTCAGCTAACAGTTCAAAAACAAAATTTGTGCTTCGTATACATTGTGAGATTTTACATACATTTTCAGAGGCCTAGAGACGGTAAATTTGGAGACGAAGTCCATTAGTTACATAGGGACAAGATAAAGAGCACTTTATGCCTTTTTCGAAATACAGTAATAGTTTTTCTCGCAGATCCAATTTGAAGCTCTTAAATAAACCCTAAAGTAACACGCTAAGTCCTCTCACTACTTGGCGAGAGCTGTGACTAAGTGGCACCTTGTATTCCTTATTTTACCTCCTGTTTTCAATATAATAATGGTTACCCTGAAAGCGCACCCCACTCCTGATGATCCTATAGTGCTAAGCAACCCACCCCTTTGATGGTCCTATAGTCCTAAATAAGGTAAAATTCTAGGGTAAAACTCTACTTTAGCTACATTTGGCTATCTTGGAAAGTGGGTTAGGGTAGGAAAATAACTTTCAGGGATAGCTCTACAGGCTAAAGCATGTCCCGGGAAGGTATTTTGAAGTACCTACCTCTACTCTTATCTCTAGAGGGTCATGACCTTTGATGGCCTTTAAAAATAAGTGTTCATAAAATGAAACCTTGTAAAATAGATCTTCTGCTTAAATGAAGTACAAAAAAATTGTTTTCAGCTTCACAACTTTGCTCACTCCCGATTTACAAGATTTTAAAGATATGCAAATACATTTCCTAGATTTTGAAAAAAACATTGGTATGGCTTAAAATTCTACTTAAATAACAGGAATTGCGACCAGAATTGCATTTTCAGAACTAAAGCCAGATAAAAAGAAACTTATAACTGAAAATTAAGGAAAAATGTTGTTTTGTCAAAATTTCAATAGATATAGACCTTGTCATGTAGGTAAATTTCAGAACCCTCTAGAGGGAGAAGGAGTGGAGGTAGGTACTTCAAAAAGTACCTTCCCGGGACATACTTTAGCCTGTAGACCCATCCCTGAAAGTTTCATTCTAGTGTAGCTACTTTTTGCTATTTTGGAAAGGGGTTAGGTTGGGAGAACGAAACCTTCAGTAATGAATCCAGGACCAAAAACACTCCGGGTAGGTATTGCCAAGCTTCCATGTTAGCCCTCTTCTGATTTATAAGTCTGAAATATTTGCCTACTTGACATCCTAACTTTTGATAAAACAACATTTTACCTTAATTTTCAGTTATCAGTTTCTTTGGTTTAAGTTCTGAAAATGCAATTCCTGTTATTTGAGTAGAATTTAATCCATATAAATGTTTTTTTTTCAAAATTTAAGAAATGTATTTGGATCTTCGAAACCTCATAAATTGGGATTGAGCAAAGTTGTGAAGCTGAAAGAGTGAGGTAGTTCAAAATACCAAAATTTCCCCCTTGCATTTCCGTAAATTGACGCCACTGTATATATTTATTTCACTGGTTCGGTCATGGAATATGTAATTCGCGAGAATTTAAATTTTATCCTTTGTACCTGATCCGTTTGGAATGTTCCGTCTAGTGAGGCATTCGGCGATCTAGCGTAGCGAATTAAATAATATATATGGCAAATCAACGTAGTTTGACTACAACCGCATTCTCGCCAGTGGTGTGATCATTTCGGACCTCGGCTAAAATTGATATTATCTTTGGCATTGTTGCTTCACGATTGTATATCAGGAAGTTATACATCGGTTTTCAGGCATGGATAATAAGGTCCAAGCAAGAGTTCAAAAGAAACCTACGTTCGCCAAATGTGAAAAAAAACACGCGGAAAGTAATTTATTTCACTAAAATAATCTTCTTGATGACTTCCGCATCGAAAAACCAGTTTTACAAAAATTACTTTGTTCATTTGCCCCGAACCACAGTTCATATAATTATCCAGTATGATCTTTCCCTATCTCACCCATTATAAAAACCCGGACCGAGGTGCGAGTGCTCCAGAGAACGTTTTTGCAGATATAAACATAAGCGGGATTAGATCTTTTCACGGGTAGACAAAGAATAATCACCTACGGAACAAGTACTGACAAAACCACTTGGCCGGCTCACCAATAAGTGGACAATAAGTGCAAAAATAAGTGGGAGGAGCTTTTTGTTCGCACCGAGAATGAAGAGCCAGAAATCATCTGCGGTAAACTTACTGGGTAATTATATAAACTGTGCACGAACCTAGGAAAAAACGTGCGATAAATCTAGATACAAATTACTTTAATCAGTAATCACGTAGTACCATTACGTTCCTCAGTTTATGCTCCTTTTCAATATAGTAGTTATTCTGGCAATACCCCCCCCCCTGATGGTCCCACAATCCAAAATATTTCTTCGTTAAAACGGGTTTGCCGCATTCTTGACATTAAAAGTAAAAACTGATTTCAATGGAATTGTCAGAATTAGATGTCGCTTTAGGGCCCATCTAGGCCTCAAGTCCGTACCCAGGATTTTTTTTGGAGGGGGTTTTACTCAAAAAAAAATTTCGGGGTGGTTTTACACAAAAAAAAATTAAAAAAACGCAAAGATTTGTTTATATCCATTTTTGTTACATTTTTACGAGTCAAACATTTCGGGGGAAGGAAGGTTCAAACCCCCTAACCCCCTCCCCTGGATATGGCCTTGCTAGAGACTAGGGGCTTTAAATCGGATTTGCGAGTGAAAACTTCGGCTACGGCTAAAATTGGTGTTATGGCATCATTGGTAAAATAATCTCGGAAACGAACAGTGCTATGATTTACATTTGCTATCCTGGAAAGGGGTTGTTTTTTTTCAAAATTTAAGAAATTTATTTGGATCCTTGAAACCTCGTAAATTGGGATCGAGCAAGTTGTGAACCTGAAAGAGTAGAGGTAGGTAGTTCAAAATACCTTCCCGGAACATACTTAAGTCGGTACTTGCGTATTAAACGTACTTTTATATACTGCTAAAGAAGTCGAAGTTTGGTTAATGCTAACGAAATGAAATAAAATAGGATGAATATATAATAGTTTTGAAAGAAATTTGGGCTATATATTTGCACATTAGGGGGGGGGGGGGTAAAGCATACCATATATATGTAAAATGCGTAGTAACCTAACCTAGGTACCTCTTCTTCCCTAAACCCCCCAAAAACAACAGTTTAAATATTACAAACGTAATGAAAACTACTCTCTGCATTCCAATTCTTAATAGCGGTCTATTGCAATAACGAGTCTGGCGGGTATCTGTCCCGGTGTCTGTGGCATCTCCAGTTTGACATTCCATATACAGTATAAAAGAGTACGTGTAATAGTTAAGTATCCTTAACATGGGCGTAGGGAGGGGGTGGCAGGGGGGCAGCTGCCCCCTTAGACCTTCAAATTTACATTAGATATGGCTGAAAAAAGTAGATGGTTGGAAAAGCAGTTGATAAAAGGCCCTCCATCACACTATCGACTGTCCTCTACCCAGAAAATATGCTGTCTACGCCCATGACCCTAAAGTAGGTAGACCCATCCCTGAAAGTTTCCTTTTCCTAATCTAACCCCTTTCCAAGATAGCAATAAGTAGCTAAACAAGAATTTTGCAAAGAAAGAAGGGAAATGGGAAAATCCTGGAAGGGTGTAAAGAGAGGGCTTTGAATAGATTGGGATGGAAGAGTGCGTAGCTGTTGGCTTCAGGCGGCTTGGTGCTGCGGTGAGTTGTTAGTAGTATCAGTAATTTGAACTGTGTTTTGAAGTTGGGCGAAAATTGTCCCATTTTAGTGAATTTTAAGTTGTAGGGTTGAGTGGTATATCATTTCTCGATTTTATTTTTTGGCTTTGTATATGGAAGAAAATATCGGCCGAGAAGTGGTGCTTTACCTTATGTGAAAATAGTAGACTGCACATGTTCTAAACGATTACCGTTTTTATATCAATTAGTCTTAAGAGTAGTAAGAGGGCAAAGGCAACGTTGGTAAGAACATTGGACTGGAAATTTAAAATGGGAGCTTCATTTGTAAACCCAAGATTTCAGATAGCATCTCAGAACTTCCCCCTGATGTGCAAATATATAGCTGAAATTTGTTTCTAAACTATTATATACTTATTACTATTATATAAACTTATAATTTTTTTTTTATGTTGTGACGGTTGGTGGTTCTGACCGTTTGTTCTTGTGACGGTTGTTCGAAATGGTAGCACCCCGCTCGCGATAATACAATTTGTTAATGAAATCATTACGGATATATTTTTTGTTTAGATGGTGGAAACAGGCCTGAGATGTCATCGAAATTATTTAATTTTCTGTCATCGAAATTATCTTTAATTTTACTCTAGACAGGGGCCGGATCGCAGATTCGTCTTATACGGCAAAATAAGATTAAATAGTTTTTCTGTTGGATAAGAAAATCAATGGAAGGTTTGAGAGTATTTTTCTAGAATATATAGACCAGGTTGGCGCGCTGTAAAAGAAGCTACTTGATTGCAGACATCTACGTATGATTTTTAGTTCGGGGCCCACAATAATAATAAACAATGAATTTAGTAACTTGACTGAGTGTCCAGAACTTCGGGAAAATATAGCATTTCGGGGAGGGGGGGGGGTAAATGGGAAACTGCTAATTATCCCAGAAGTGAGAAGGAAAGATGGATTCAAACCACACAACCCTCTGTATACGGCCTTGATCCTGTTTGATAACAGGGCCACTGTATGGTTTTGATCAGTATTTCATCTGCATTCGTTTTAATAAATATTCGTATGGGCTGTTATATTGGTTTAAGGTCAATGTTACGGCAATGATGGGGCAAACAGATAAAAGTATTATTAGTTTTCAGAAATTTTTTCACGAATAAACCCATTTATATTTGTAGTAACAGGTTTAGAAATGATCCTGTCTCGATATCGATTAGTGAATGCACAAGTCATTTGGTTTGACTTTCGAAGAGAAAGGCTTGGTCGAAGACCTAGTTCAGCGTCTGAATGTTACCTCAGGAGTGAAAGGAGTCACAACACAGCATTTTTGATTAAAATTTGTCAATTAATCCCCCCCCTTAATACGACGCTATTAATAAGATGTAATGTGACAATAAGTTTAGTGGCACTCATTCAGACGTTGACACTAAATCTAATGAACGAAATACGAACCGCTACTAATCCGGCAACAGCCAAAATGTTAAAAATTGTGCAGGCCCTTTGTTTGCCGTTGCAAATGAGACGCAGATCTTGCGTAGACCAATATGAAAGTACAAAATATGTTGCAAAAATTGTTTATAAATTAGTGATGTTTGGGAGCGTTACTTTTTTCTCTGCATATTCTGTGATTGACGGATTTAGTAAGCTTCTATATTATTCCGCATGTCAGTGCTGTGCCGGAATATATTTAGCTATTAGTCGTTTTTAGGGCCGATTGTGATGTTTATATCTAGTTCTCGCTTGCTAAACATGTATTTGGTATGGTCCTCAACATGCCTATTCCATTCACATGTATTCGACTCACTGGTCGGCTTGCAATGCGTTAGTCCTTATACATTGTTCATATAGAAATATCTAAAATTAAATGACAAAACGATTAACGCAAAAGAAAGTAATTAGAATGTTAGAATAAATAATTTTTCGTCATTTTGAGGAATTTTGGATCTAAAGTTGGCAGATAGTTATGTTAAATACTTGTTTATTCTCAATGTTTAAATGCGACAACGTGTTTTAATGCATGCTTAAACCAATGCTAAACAAATGGCATTTCCAACTTGTTCAACACTACATTACAAAGAAACCAGGAATGGTTCTTGGATTTAAATATTCATTATTTTAGCGTCTTCTGACTTGACTTCTGAAAGGTCCAAATCCCGCTATTAAAGTTATCCTTAAAATTAAACACTATAAATTCTTCCTTGAGTTTGAAAATCTAAATTATCCATCTCTGAAAATCACCCTAAAATTTATCCAGTGGCATCTAAAATTTGTTCCTAAAACTGTAAGCTTTTAAATCAATTTTTGTTGCCTTGATGTCCTTTTGATTTTACAATCCTGAAATTTTCAAGTTGTGGTTTTGAGTTTATTACCCAATTATTACGATTTAGCATTGTTAGCGAGCCAGTTGTTGTTCCCTGACAAGACAAAAACTAACAATATAACAAAACAAAAAAAAAATTCTGAGACAAGAGTTTAACCTGTTATTCAGTCAAATCTCGGTTTTGCATGCCATCTAGAATGTCCGTCCTAAAATTGTTTTTATTAAACTGTTGCTAACAGCTGCAAATTTCTCAAATTTGGAATAAGAGGAAACACAACACGATATTTTGAGAAAAAATAATGGAGGAAAAATAAATGCAAGTTCCTTCACTCAAAAAACAACTAACGATTTACTAAGTGCTTTATTGAATAGTATGCTTGCTTTGAAGTTTGAAATGACGGTCCCATTTTGAGACGACAGGAAAAAAACACCCATCAGGTTTTAAAAAATGCTAAAATGAGGCATTTTCACTTTCTAATGGAAAAATTATCTATGGAATTTTTTTGCTGTCCTAATTCAAGATGGACGAACATAAGAAATAGTGTTTCAGTTTTTTTGCGATATTACTACGTCGAAAAATTGGTTTTCTTATTACAGTAAATACAACGATTTTTCATGTTTTGTGGGCTAGACGTCAAATTCTGAGCCAGTTTTCACTTAGAAATTCGGTCTAAAAAGTTTGTACAACAAAATCAATAAAATTGTTCCTACTAGCAGCGTCCTTTTGGAATATCGACGGGTGACATTCAAGCTGACTTGATATTGTTTTAGTATCATGAATTTTTTTTTTGCAAATTTTTTCAATCTGTTTCATCTATGATTAAAATCTAATAACTAATTTCGAAGTCTAAAAAAAGCCAACGCAGACTGAGAATTCCCAGGGGACTTCTATCACCATATCCACGTAAAATTACCCCATAATTACCATCACAATTGAATATCAGTAAGAAAAAAAGGTTGATATTTTGAAGTTTCTTTTCCGTTCACAGAGCAAATTCAATCAGAATGTTTGTTTACCGAGGCTAATAAAATGAACGTTACAAAGAGGTAGGTAAATTTTTCAGCGTCTGGGTCAGTTACTCCTTTCACAACGTAAGTTGGTGTATATTTAATAAAAATATGGCATATTATCTACTAAACACCACTATTGTCGCTACGCCTGGGCACTGAGTACATCCTTGCCCACCCAGCTATGCTACTGCATCCTTAGTGTGGCTAAACTATTACTTCCTTTTGGTCTTCATCCCTCTGGTTTTTCTTCAAGCATTTCATAAGCAACAACATGTGTCCAGGATTTTTGTTCTGGGGAATCATTTTTTTTTCGAGGGGGGTTTATAAAAAAACTTCAGAAACGAATTAAATTTTTTCATATGCTTTTTTGTTAAGTTTTAAGTGCTGGAATTTTTTTTGTGGGTGGGGAGGGGCCTCAAACCCGCTACCATCCACCCACCCACCCCCACTGGATACGGTCTTGAGCTACACTGTCCATACATTCTGTTCTATTCCTATCATTGTCAAAAATATCTTGGTGCGTTTAAGCTGATTTGCAGGCTTCACACCCTCTAACCATGGGCTTCCTTCTAGGATTTACGGGAGGGTAGGGGGGGGACAGAAAATAAACCTTCTGTTTTGTAACGAACCTAACTATGTACTTATTCTATTTCTAGTCTGTCTCCTATCAAGTAGCATGAGCATTAAGATCAGAAAAGCGAAGCGAAAGAATTGCAAAAGAAATCGATGCATGGTATACAGTGATATTTTTATTAGACAAACACCAAATTTGCTACTGATACCAATTTTAAGTTAAACATTGTCATCTATAATCAAAATGGAACACTGTTCCTATATTTTAAGTCTTAATCTCGAAGTACCCAAAGACAGTAAAAATATGATTTTTTTTTTTATTGGTGAAGTGAAAACATTTTTTCTTAAAATTTGAGTTACTCAATATAAAGGACAATACACCCAACAAAACATTTTTGTCTACGATTTTACTGATTTAGTACAGAAATTAAACTGCACATCTAGATTGTGGGAAAAGTACCCCCTTTTCCTCCCCTGTGCACGTCCATTCCTCTAGCATTGCAATTCAAATTTATGCCCGAGCAAATGCAGTCTAGACTTGATTTTCATTATCGAAAACAGAAACAGGTGTCTACTTCGTTTCACCCCTTCAATCCCTTTGATGGATTGACAGCTTTTGTTACAACCCTTTGGCTCTTAGGTTCAGCAACCTTGATTATAACCTTAGGGATTATGCTCCGGGTCTTCAGAGCGAACTTACAAAATGGCGAGCATTTGCGTTCCAGTTCAGTTGATGAAGATACTGCGAACAGTAAACAACGTTGAGAGATTACGGTGGCAGACCGACGAGATAGTGTCTGGTGACATGTTATTGCTAATCATGACTAGACCCTACACTCGTCCGGCCTTTCACCGTCATATTCGTCTTGGTTTCTACAGTTGTACTGCATTCAAATCGATAATCTACTAGTGCCAACAAATTTTCTACTCAAGATTCACCATTTAGTTGCCTAAGAACACTTGTTTATGTATTTCTACATTATTTCCAGAATATCAACTCGCACATGTAAAACGATGATTTAGACTAAGTTGTCTTATTACATTTAGCATGTTAAAAAAAATCCTAAAGTCAAATTCTACTTTATTAGCTGTTCTTTTGCATTTTCGTATCAGCATTGGGGTATTGTGACGAAAATTATATTGAGTTCATTGAATATCACAATCCCTGAGAAAGAAAAATATTGAAAAGATACACTTGTGATCAAATAATCTTATTTATATATAATCATCATGCAATTTGTAAATTTTATTTTTATTTAAAATAAAATGAGGGCACAATTGGCAGCAAGTATAAGCAAATTGAAACCAAAATTTTTCAAATTTATCATCTTCTCTCGTATAAAGTAAGATAAGCAGATTTAAATAAATGAAAAAGATTGTCAAGAAGTGAAAATTGAGATAGATGAAAAGTTGTTAAAATTTAGCCTGAAAATTTTGGAACGGAGGGGGGGGGCGATAATAATTGTTTTGCCTCGGGCGGAAGTGGCCAGAACCGCCACTTTCTCTTGCAAAAACATTATTTACACCACGAGTCTGGGAAGGTGCAAATCGTCAGTCGGATATCAAATATCGTATCCACAATTAAGTTTTCAGAAGAGCAAATAAAAAACCTCACATGCGTGTAAATTCCTGCAAATCAAATCTATTTGTTTTACAGTTATCAGAGGGGAGATAGTGAGGTTTTTGTTTGCTCTACCGAAAATTTACAATTAAGGAAATACGACCTTTTGATACCCGACTGATGAAATACCTAAAATTAGACTTGAAACAAACTACCGAATTGCTCATATGCTCTACAAACTTGCCGTTCCAGTTTCCCGCTTCTGCTGTACAAGTATGAAGTTAGTAAACAATTCACCTAGAAAAATTTAAAAGCCTTCACTTCAACTGGGTGTGACTAATAGGGCTCGGGCCAAGGCCGTATCCAGGGGGAATTAGGGGGTTTGATCCCCTCCCGAAATGTATGTTCGACTCGTAAAAAACGTTAACAAAAATGAATATAAACAAATGTTTGATGTTTCTTAAGTTTTGTTTTGTAAAATAAAACCGAAAAAAATTCTTTTGCCCCCCCCCCCTCCGAAAAAAAATCCTGGATACGACCCTGGCTCAGGCATTTTGCTGATTTAATTTAGCCAAAATAATTCATAACAAGAAACACACCTAAAACGATAGGAATCACCGGTTAAAGGTTCTTTTGGATTTGTTTTTTCCAACATGACATTTCTTTTAGGCTGCCCGTTTTTAATAGACTGACAACAGCAGTTTAAAAAAATTATAGGAGAATGAATTAGCATTTTAAGAAAAATCACGTTGAAAATCAGTCTTTTTGATAGATATTGCTGAAGAAATATAGACGTATACGGGAGCTTTCCTGGGGAAAATAACACGGAATTAAATAAAAATAAATTTTCAGGACATGTAGAAAATCTGATCTTGTTCGATTGAATCATAGAAAGCCTAGTCATCCTTCCACGTGGCTGAATCCTGGCAACCTTAGGGTCAAGTTTGTTAGTTAATTTTATTGCAGTCCCAATATGTAGCAGAAACGTACACAGGATTTTTTTTTTGGGGGGGGGGAAGGATAATTTTTTTATAATTCTGATATTCCGTTAAATTTGTTACTTGGTGGGTCAGGCCCTCAGCCCCCCCCCCTGTGCGTAAATTTACGCTAAATTTATATTTTGCTAATAGCATTTAAATTGTCTTCCAATGAACACTGAAAACTAAAGGGTAGATGTGAAACAGAATATTCTGAAAAATAATCAGAAGGCCAGTATGCAAGTGAATACTGAGATAAAGAAGACATTTTAGTAATATAACATAGGCTTATAAAAAATAGCATTTTAAATCAGTTGCCGAAGCACGTAAAATTTTTTTGTTCGTAAAATCACACACATACGGTGTCCATTCCCCCATCACGTAAGATAATTTCACAATTTCTAGTTCTATAATGCCCGCATAATTTGCCTGTTGACATTTTGCCCTTCCCCTAAAGAAGGTAATTTTTTTATGTAAACTTTGGTATGCTAAATCTTGTTAGTCGTTACAGTTGTTAAAAGCAAATGTTAGTACTTTTGAACTCTAAGAATATATATTAACGTGCCACCGACAGAGGCACGGCCTTTCAAAGGTAAAAACGCGTATATATACATGGTCACTTTTCTGAGTTCGATTTACAACTGATTTCAGCTCAGAGGGGAATCGAAGGGTGTATGCAAGTGTCCTGATAAAATCCCCTTCAAAGATTTTTCTGGCAAAAACGTATCTGCAGCATTTTGCCCTGTTTGCCAAAGTTGAAAAATCGACATTTAGCAGTGTCAGCGAACTTTGTGATATATTTAAATTGCATAATTGGAAAGAATAGCGTCTAAAATCAATAAGAAAGTGACCATTCGAGCTATAATAAAAGAAGGGTAAATCTAAGGGACCTAGGGAGATCACCATCGAGCTGGAGATGTGGGTGTCAGTTTTTCATTATTCGTGGGGACATCTGTATGCCGTTTTCTATCTATTATAAGGCGTAATTTGCAACTAATGGTCACGTTATAATTTTGCTCTTTCTATTTCTTAAGCGTAGTCAGTGTCAGGCTCATTTACAAAATTATATTAGAGGGGTTAAAAGTGCTGAAGACGAATTTAATGCTAATTTCAAAAATCCAGTTTGAAAAACAAGTGAATGAATTTAGTTAAGTACGTGCCTTTCTGTAGGTCTTTAAGCCAGTTTATAAACAAAACCGTTACAGAAGCCTTTCGTGATGTAATTACTGATTATGGAATTAATGAAATATTAGCGTGAAATCTTCCGGAAAGAATTTTGATCTGGGATTATAATTTTCTTATTAAATCACTATTTTAGAATCAATTCTTTTTATAAACTCAAAAATCATTGCTTTTTTATAATTGCATTGGCACAAATTCACGAAACTGAAAAGTTTTTTTCGTTTTTTCCAAATTTCAGAAAGGGGGCATTTGCCCCTGTCCCCTCTAGTTAGCACCACTGTGTTTTTGCAATTTGTACAAACCATAACGCTTTTCGTGCTACGAGCCTTTAATAAATTTATTTTCAAGCGCAGTTCTATATTCGAACAAAAGAAGTCAGGAATGTCAATCAGACAGGTATGTTTCTCCTGCATGCTGTTCCCAGAAGGAAAGGGTTAATCATAAACAAGTTCAACACCCTTGGACACGAAGGGTGAAACGGATAATTCCCAGAATTGTTTTGAATACCAAATTCCGTCCCTTCTATTATCGTAATGGACTAGGGGCCCATCGTTGTTTGGTTCGATGAATTTTGCTACGGTTGCGAGTAAAACAAACCCTCGTCACCGGGTGAAATTCATCCAAGTTTGCAACCAATGGCACCTGAAACATTCCCTTGTGCATAAATAATTAAAAAAAAAAACAATGGAAGCAAAAAGCGTAAGTTTCTCCCCGGAATATATCCTTTCCTGTCCTGATAGCGCATCAAAGGATACTCCGGAAAAAAAAATTACCAGCGTACTACGTGCGAACGAAACTTCACCCAGTCATCCAGTTCGAAAAAGTAAGTGTCTTTTACTGCTTTGTTTAGCTGTGTTTTATAGCTTTTGCCAAGAGTGCCTCCTAGAATAAACCTCACGGGGTTCTTGTGACGTCCTCATTTTGTGGTAAGTCGACTCACAGTAATCTGCAAGTAATACACCGGGTTCGTGCCTCATTAGTTTTGTGATGATAATGTTGATCATCAATTGAGGGGGGCAGAGTTGAGGTTTACAATGGTAAATTTTTTGCATAATGAATCATGGTTGCAGCGGTAGTTGTCCCGACTTCTTAAATATCATGTCTTGCGTTCGATTCCTACTTGTTTTTTTTTCAATGTGGTCTTCTCTCTTCTATATAAATCATTTTTAGATACTTTCACTGTTTTTATAAATGTGATGCACTCATTTTTAAAAGCATCTCCCTCGAAGGTATGTGGTCAAGCATTTTGATTCAAACGGTAAGAGGTCATCCAGTTCATGGTTTGCAACGACATTCTGAGTGGATCTCTAATTCCATACCCCAACGAATGGCGTAATTTTGTCAAAATCCTGCGGAGGGGGAGGGGGAAAGTTGGAGCCAATTTTCCAAAATCAAGTGAACATGACAGAAAACTGAAAAACTAGCCGTATAGTAATAAAGGTAAAAGTTGTACTAAATAAAACTGACCTGTTTCAGTGGATGCTGGAATAATGCAAACTTACCTTAGTTTCGACAACATTTTGGAGAAACTAAATTCTTGCTGGGAGGGGGAACTGGGGTCTGGAGGAAAACCGAGGTCTGCGAGGGGAAGTTGCCCCCTCTGCCCCATAGTAAGTTGCGCCCCTGACCCCAACCCCTTGCCACTAAGTAGTTGGAGAAATGTAGGCATGTGGTTCTGGAACCACTCAAAGTTGTACATTAAAAGAAATATTACTTACTGTTATACTTACTTATTCAAATTATTTACTTGATAATTCCACCGTAATATTCTCTCCATACGTAAGATTGTGCAACCAAAGAGGAAGAAAGACAAATGAAAACCGTTCTGTAGGAGAATGTCAGGTAATTCTTCTAAAAACTTTTGAAATGAAAACAAACTTAGTTTGTAAATCATTTATCGTACCTACATAAGAAATTCTTTTTTTGAAATTTTCATTTCTTAGCAATGAGTCAATCATTGAACTGAGCTAATTTTGCAGAAGTGACGATTAATTAAACCGAAAAAAATAAAACAATCTGAAAATGCTTTACTTTTATACCGTTAAGTGTCCTTACAAGGTTTACTTTTACCGTACCAAAACTCATATTGTTTTGTGTTTTCAGTAAAGTGCTAGTTTTCTGTAATCCTACAAACATAGGGAAATATCACTATTTGATTTATTTGCATTAGTTTTATTGATATGTTAGATAGGCTGTGAAGTAATAATTTTTGTTCGTTAAGTTTCAACTTCCTTTCATTTTTTTAAAGGATGTCGAAAGATAAAGCAACAAAATTTAAGAACAATTTTTTTGTTACACTTGATCAATCCAGAAGCAAAATCGCATGCATATAATAGCTCAATTTTACATTGATTTTTATTTTATTTTTGTTTCTTTTTGGACTCTTCAGGGGCAATCATTGAATTTGGTATTTGTGATTCTTTTATCTTGATTTTAGTTTTTTTTTCGGCTTTTGTCTTGTCTTGTTCCTTTTTTTGTTTGTACTGTTTGTAATCATTCGTTCGCATTTGCATTGAGGACGCCCATGAATATGCAGATCATGGGTAATCTCAGCATTTCGATGGTCAGGGGTATGGGATACCCTGCTGGGAAAAGGGGCCCTCCCTTGGAAAATTCGTGAAAAAAAGCTTAAACGTCTTTTTAAGCTGTTTATAACTTAATAGTTCCTATTTAGCAAAGACACTAGTCGGTTAATTAAAAAAAACTTCAATAATACATATATTCTGGCCCCCTCCTTCAGCCTCAAGTAAAAAAAAAAAATCAAACGACATTAAAATGGCAGTCTTGCTTCCGCGTCTGTCCGGTGGTGGAGGCTCATCAGTGGATTCTCAACCCCACCGTGCATAGGTCTTATATATAAACCAAGCAGAAATAGCACTATCGTATTGTTTTCCGTATCGACGTTCATTAAATAAAAGGTTAATTTAAAATATGCCACTTAACCTAGTTCAAATTCATGTTTTGACGAAAAAAAAAGAACCTTACACAAACCAGTTTCTAAATGAATTATCATTTTTAGATTTCCTTAAGAAATTGTAATATTTTCCATATTACTGGGGAGGGGAACTGTGCCCCTTTCCCCTCCCTAATGAACCTCAGTGATACAGACTGTTGCTTTTCCAGGGTAATGAATCGTACTAGCCTAATGTCCGCTTCAAGTCAAAACTATTCTATCCTGCGTAATTTCAATATCTTAACGGCCGAAGAAAAAATTAAGCTGGCACAATTCTATTGACTGGATAAACGAGCGTTCGAAATTTTTAATCGCGTGTTCCTCCAAACGAGTTTTGGAGCAGTAGCAGTAGAACAATTTCGCTCGCAGTTTTCTATTTCCGCAATACAAGTGCTACGTTAAGATCAATGCGCGCCTATTCATATTTTTTTTTTTTTTTTTTTTTTTTTTTTCTCTATCAACAGGTGTGACAGTGACAATGGAAATATATTGAAATATATTACAGATATTAATAGTCGCAGTCGTGAGTATTATCATTTTGCCTTTTCCCCGACAGAGGCCAGGAACGAGAAACTCCAAGAAGTGGCTATGATATACAAGGACTGCGTGATGTCGCCTTATTTATTATGATGAATTACTTTCGTTTGATGTGATTTCGTTTATTGAAACATTGGAACGATCATTCTCCTATATCACCTCTCCCAGGGTATTTGGTTGAACAAGTTGTGCGTAAACCAGCAAGAAATAATAGACATTATGGTGATATTTTGGTTTTGATTAAATCTATCAGCTATTGATGGTTATGAAAGAGTTAATAGTAGATCTGAAAACTTACTTTGGCTGCGTATTTGTTTTAAATGTGGGAAGAGATTCATTTTGGGCGTTGTGTATATCCCTCCACAAAATAGTTCGTATAGTCGAGAAAATACTTGGGAAATTTTAGATGATGAACTGCGCTAATACAAGAAAGTTAGTGATTTTGAGTGTTTTGATGGGGGATTTTAATGCTTATACCGGCGTTGAAGTTGAGGTTCCAGATTTATTAATCCCAGATTTTGGAGATTTATTTGTAGAATACCGCGAAGTAATAAGGATGAAAAAAGAAAAAACAAGTGTTTGAGGAAGAAAGCTCCTGGCGCTTTGCGGGGAACATGGTCTGATCATTGCGAATGAAAGGTTTTGGAAATGATAAGGGTCTGGGCGAGTTTACTTGCCTTTCGGGCCCAACTCCAAGTGTTGTAGATTATGCGCAGATTAATACGAAATTTGTACCTGAATCTGATATTGATGTACTAGATTTAGTTGGATCCGATCAGAGCTATTAAGCTTGAGCTGAAGACTGGGAAGCTTCAGGATGATGTTCCTCGAGTTAGAAATTTATGTAATGGGGAGCTTAGATTAGAGGGCTTAGGAAAACGAATTAGATATGATTTAACCGATACTGATTTTGAAACATTTAAAAGGGAGCTTATGAAGTTGCATGTAACAAATAAGTTGAAAGCGTTTGAAGATGGAAAAGATATACATGGTATAATTATGGAGTTAAATGAAATAATTTGCAGTTGTGCAGTATCGTGTAATCAGAAAAAAATGAGCGATATTTTGATTTGGAATGTAAGTTAATGAAAGAAAAGGTCAGATATTTATTGAGTCATTTAAAAGAATGATAGAGCTGAAGATCAAAGTTTAAGATTAGCCGAATATAAAGATAAAAGAACAGATTATAAAAGGTTAATTAAAAGGAAAAAAAGTTTAGATTAAGAAGAAACTGGATATTGCAGGTGATTTTAGAAATAAAGATTTTAAGAAGTTTTGGGGTTATATAAGGAATGATATTGGAAATGAAAAAGGAAATACACAGGTGTTTCCAGACGCCAATTCATGGCCTGATTACCTGGAAAGCTTGGAAGGTGATTGTGCAGAAATTCAAGAGGTAGCACATACCACAGAGATGGTTGTTTATCCTATGAAGAAACATGATTATGATTTAGTAGGGGAAGTGAGTAATGATGAGATTAAGTTTGTATTCAAGAATTTAAAAGGTTCGGCTGCGGGTGTTGATGGTGTACCAATAACGTTATTTAAGAATTTTCAATTTTTATATTGTAATTGTTTTTCTTTGTAATAAGGTGTTAACTTCAGGACAATGGCCAAATGAGTGGAAGAGATCATTGCTTATGCCGCTTTTTAAGAGATGAAACCCTAAGTTGCACATGAATTATCGCTTAATAGCGCTTGTCCCTGCTTTAAGTAAGGTAATGGAGAAAATACTAGATACCAGGCTTTCTAAATGGTTAAATAAAAATAATATAATACATAAAGAACAAGGTTTTAGGACAGGGTACGGGACGGTAGATACAATATTTATTTTAAAGGCATTAATTGATAAATATGGAAAGGGAAAAACTTTTCTTTGTGGGATTTCTGGACCTCCACAAGGCGTTCGACAGAGCTATTAAATGATGCCCTGTTTAGAATTGGCCTCCCTCATTTGTTTGTGAGGTTGATAGTGATTATGTATATTTGTATGAGTGGAATCGTGTTAGTTGGTAACAGGTTTTCTAGGCTTTTTAATATCAAGCTGGGAGTAAAACAAGGTAGCACTCTTTCTCCTAAATTGTTTAATATTTTTATAAATGATGTTGATTTTCTAGAGGATAGATGGGCTCCGAAAGTTAGTCAGGGACCCATAAACATGGTTGCCAGAAAGTCAAACAAAAAACAAGCCCGAGCCTTTGAAAAACAAGCCAAAATACGCCCGAGCCTTTGAAAAACAAGCCAAAATACGCCCGAGCCTTTGAAAACCAAGACTGTCATTATGGTCAGTTCATAAAGTTCTAAAATTGCCCAAATTCTCGATGCTAAAGACAAAAAAATTTTGCGTGTGTCGCGGCTTGCGCCATGACACGCGCATGGCCCGATAAGTTTTGTTGCATTAGTTCTAGATCAGTTTTTTTGTCTTCGCACAAATCTCTCAAAACAAACACGGAAAAATGTGGTCCAATTTTTTTGTTAATTCCTTAACGTTTTTCAAAATCCTCATCATTTCGTCGATGACAAAATTAAAAAATTGTATTACAAAAGTGCTACAAATTGAAGCACGTGCTACAGTGCTACACATTATGAAATAGTGATAAAATAGTTCTTTCGTGCTAAAATCAGAAAGTTTTGCCCCTAATCTAATTCTACTTTTACCTTGCTTGCTTACCCTTCGTTCATCCTGCTCCACTTTCACGGAAGAACCAACGATTTGTGATCAGCCAAAATTCATCTGTTTTTAGCTGCAGTTTTATGCGACATAACGGTTAAACAGCTGTGAACTTTTTTTATTAACTCTTAGAATTTAATGACTTATTCCAATGAATACGCTAGTAACAACCACAAGCCGAAGACATACAATATCTTTGGTTTACTATCGCATAAAAATTTTTGGTACACGTTATTTGGTACAGTTGCAACCCAATATTTAAAGATAACTATGATTAAAGTAAGCCCCCCCCCCCCCCAAAAAAAAAAAACAACAAAAAAAACGTGGGAACGGGGTTAATACAAAAGCCTTCGTAATCCCAAGATGAAACAATGAAACAATACGTACAGATAAAAAACAAAAACAAAAAAGAAAGGCACTTAAATCCATAAGGCACTAAGAGATTTAAAACTCAAAGGAGGCTAGGATATTATCTAGATCGACTAGATCAGTTGTTTGGCCAGTTTTTTCGACTTCACAAGCCTTACAAATATCACGAGTGAAAATCGGCATGCGCTTTGTAGGCTCAAACGTCGAGCAACAAGAGCCCCATGCTGACAACCACAGCCTGAACACAAGTATTGAGTTCAACATGGGCAAGAGCAGAGGGTTTCGGAGCTTGCTCTTAATGACATTCATCATAGAAAAGGATCGTTCCACTATCGAATTGCTAATTGGCAAACTCAACAGGGTCAATGCCCACTTGGCTAACTCACGAAAAGGAAATGCCCCAACAGCATCAAGATCAGGTAGGACAGCTATCCAGAACTGAGGAGGAGTCTTCGAGGATTGTTCCTCCACACACAAATGACCAATTAACGTCTAACAATTTCCTCCACTGATTCTCCAAGGTACTGAGATCAGTGGTAGCAACAATTCTCAATGGCAAGTCTCTAAATCGGGGTCGAAACAGGGTTGCCACCATATCAAAAAATTTCGTAACGTCCAACTCTTAAAAACGTAACTTTTTCGTAACTTTTGATAGGAAAGTCTCTTTTCAAGGTAGGGTGCCTTAATTTCGCTATCAAGAGCGGTACTTAAAGGGGGGATGGAACATTTGTTGCCTGTATAATTTGAAAAATATATTTTTACGTAATCTCATTAAAAATCCTCCCTCTAACTTTTAAAAGGTGCCTAAAAAGTATACAATAATAACAGTTCATGCTTCTTTACCTTCAGGAAATTCCTATTTATTGAACTGTAAGTGCTGCTTCCAGTTTACCTGCACAACAGAAACACCCCCCCCCCCCCCCGATGCGTGTATAAAACCCCAGGCTACTATTTTGCTTATCTTGTTGTTGTTGTTTTTAATTGCCATGATTGGTGTTTTAAACCAAAAGTTGATGAGTAATACGTCAAAAATAAAAGGCAAATCAATAAACACAGGACACTTTAGAGTTTTGAAGAAAAGAAGAAAACCAGCTAGATTTTTTTTATTGTTAAATTTCAATAAAAACGATCTTAATAAATCTAGCTTCTTAAAAAGACCCAAAAAATCATTTTAATCGCTCCCTTCCCGTCTAATATTTTAGATTGGCTCAGTCTCAGTCTCACCTCCTCTAGCTTTAAATTTGCATCGTTCCAACCTGAAGATTTAAGCATTCCGAGTGACAGAGATTTGTTTTGTTTTTATTATATCTAACAAAAAATATTTCAATCGTTGTCTTCAGTTCCTATACGAAACAACAGTTATTTTGCATAATATGATTTTTTCCGTTTGTAATTTGAATCGTAACTCCCAACCAAAAGAAAGTCAGAAATGAAAGAAGAGTTCACACAATTCAACCCCAAGAATGTTACCCTAAAGCTGTTTTGATGGGTCTCACAAGTCCAGGTACACATACAAAGAATTTTTAGGGAAAGAGGTCAAACAATAAAAAAGAAATTAAACTCATTTTCAAAATGAACTAAAAAGTAGAGAATTTTTTTTTTTCTCAAGAATGTATGATTATAAGCGAACAAGAGGGGCACAAAAAGCTTTGGGTTTTACATAGCATAAACACCAAACTTATCTAGATTTTAAATGCATAAACGGAAAAAGTCGATGAGTTGAGGAAAACAAATAAAAAAGATCAAATTATGCAAAAATGAATCGATTTTTTGCCCCAAATTTTCACTTATATTTAATATTTTTAAATTTTTAATTTTCCAATTTAAAAAAATATAATATCTCATCCAAGATTACAACCTAAGTTAACACAGCCTCGGGATGTGCTCTTACCGTTATGCTATACTGATAAAAGTGGGAAGTAACTGAACATTCGGAATTGGTTGAAAAATAGTTCACAAATTAAAAATTAAATTGTGTGACAAAGAAATAAAAGGAAGATGGAACAAAAAGATCAGTGAGTTAATAAAAATGAACTGGAATGATTTAATTAAAATTAAGGGGGATAATAAAAAACCTATAATTTAATAAAGAAATGCCGAGAAATTTACGTTTTCAGGGTGTTGGGGCCCCAGTCCAGTCTGCGTGGTCCCTATGAATCAGTTTTTAAGTAAACTGTAAGCCTACCCTATACAGATAGGCTACAAGACTGTTATCTTTTTTCATAAAAATGGGCATTAGTCTAGTTGTCGTCTTCTAAAGCCAAATATTTAGTGATTGTCCTTTTCTGAAGAAAACATGTTAAACACACAAGCTGTACCATTAAATTATTAATTTTATACTATTTCCAAATATCATGCCCTCTTTTCTGAAAATACACCCACCCCCCTGATGGTCCGGGATATAGCCCTAGGAATATATTAAAAAATCAACCAATAAAATTCTTACTTTACAATATGAAAGAACACGAAAGAATGTAACAAGAAAGAATGTCCTCACAAGATTTGACACAACGATGAAATGTATTTATACAGTTATATATGTGACCGCAGATGGGGAGGGGGGTATAATGTCAAAAAAGTGACCATGATATTTGGAAAAAGTTTTAGCATAAAATCGAAAATTCCGACTCAAGTAACCCCCCCCCCCTCAATGCTTCGATATAGCCGAAAAATGGCTCATTTTTACAGTTTCATATATTTTGTCAATACCAGCTGTTCATAATCCCATATAAAAAGAGCAACTTTTGTATATAACCTGATATTATGTCAAACCAATCAGAAGGGGGGGGGTGAGGTTATTACGGAAAGAATAATCCATATATCATCGGTACTAGTCAATTACCTGATACACACGCAAGATAAATGCTAAAGGAAACTAGTCAAACGAGTATCAGTCAGTAGAGAATTGGATCGGAAAGTGTGGTTTGTCATTGCGTTTAAAATATTTAAACTTTTGTTTTTTGGGGTTTATGGGGGGGGTTTACCTAGATTAGGTTACGTATTTAATATATACTATGCTTTACCCCCCCCCCCCCGTAATGTGCAAATATATAGCCCAAATTTGGTTCTAAATTTTTATATTTTCATCATATTTTGTTTTATTTCATTAGCATTAACTAATGAAACTAGCTCCTTCTCCATATAATTTTAGTATGACTGTTGAAGGAACAAGATTCAAAGTCAACTGATGAAATTGAAAGTACGTGAAGTGACTAACTGACTATTGTCATTTGTCACTAAACAAATGATAAGTGTATGCTCATGAGAGAGAATGTTATCTTAACTTACTATGCTAGTAAGCGAAGTGGGTATTGTCTCATCCTAATAACTGAGTGATTGTTTGATAAGATTAAATGACCGCGATGAGAAAAAATGTCGATACTCATGTCAGTGTAATTAGAATGGGAACAGCGGATTTTTTCTGCGAAGTGGGTATTGTCTCATCCTAATAACTGAGTGATCGTTTGATAAGATTAAATGACCGCGATGTGGAAAAATGGCGATACTCATGTCAGTGTAATTAGAATGGGAAAAGCGGATTTTTTCACGGGAGAAAAAATAGATTACTCTGAAAATGTGAAACTTCCTCATTATTCAAAAGCGTAACTTAATTGTAACATAAATTCAAAAACGTAACAAAAATGTAACGTTTTTAGGACCGTAACGTAAAACGTACCGTTTTATTTAAAACGTACCAAAAACGGTACGAACGTAACCTTGGTGGCAACCCTGGGTCGAAACTGAGACAAGCAAATCACAGGGGATAAAAATTTCAGCTTTAGGAGCGAATCCAGAGCAGGATGCATTTATTTAAGCACCGCTTTAGCCGCAGTTTTCAGGAACACAAAACACCGTATGTTGATTTCGCTCTTCTGTGTGTCTGAAAGTTTAGATTTGGCCAGTTCAATCAAGAATTCGTGTCCGCAATCAACTTGATCTGGCGGCAAATAATTGATTTCGAAGTCCATATTAACCATCAAAGACAATGCAGATTAACAGAGTATCCTACGCAGGAGACTTAGTATCAAGCCCTGCTGCTCTTCAAAAAGACAAAATTGCTCAGCGTGTTTGTGCTGAAACAAGTTGACCCTTTGAAATTCGGACAGCAATTGCTTCAAGAACACAATGAAAATTTTGTTTAGCTCATCTTGATACATAGTGTGTAGCACTCTGGCAGTATAGCAAAGTTATTTCTCTTTGGCTAGACTGAAGTGTGTGGTGAGCTCCAAGTATTGCTCATGTATGCAAACCAAGGCATTGTATTGAGAGAGCCAACGAGTATTTGAGGGAGAAATAATACGTAAGGCTGAATTGTTTATCAACTTAATTACATGGTGATATGTCTCCCTTCTAAGGGGGGTTACATTAAACCATTTATATGTTTCGGACATCATAATAAACTAGATTCGAAGGGAGTTCACAGACCGCCTCTGAAGCACTATTCTAGACAAGCTACTTTTTGATATCTTGAAAAAGATAGGTTAGGAAAACAAAACTCAGTTATGAATCCAGGGCCAAAAACATACTCTGGGAAGGTATTGCCATTCTACTATGTTAACCTCCTTCCGATTTCTAAGTCTTGGAATTTTGACAAAACAACATTATATCTTAATTTTGGGTTTCTTTTTTTCTGGTTTTAGTTTGAAAACGCAATTCCTATTATTAGAGTAGAATTTTAAGTCTGTATCAAAGGTTATTTCCTAAATTTAGGAAATGTAGTTCCAGATCTTTGAAACTTCCCAAATTTGGATTGAGCGAAGTTGTAAAGCTGAAAACACTTTTTTTGTACTTTTTTTAAGCAGAAGATCTATTCTGCATGGTTTCACTTTTATAAAACAAAGGTTTTTAAAGGTCATCAAAGGTCAGTGCCCTCTATTAAGAAAATGAGTAGATGGGTTGGCTACTTCGAAATATCTTTCCAGGACATACTTTAGTCTGTAAACCCATCCCAGAAAGCTTCATTTTTGTAACCTAACCCTTTCCCAAGATAGCAACAATTAGCTTGTCTAGAATTTTACCATATATAATTCAGTATATTTGCATGGGCGCCCATAAGGGGGAACAAGGGGAGGGGGAGCGCCTTCACCTTAGTATTCTTAGCATCATTAGTTACAGTAACTGTAGTTGTAGTACTAAAAGTACACACATAGTGCCTTCTGGATAGTTCAAAATCCCCCACAATGTACTCTTAAAGATCTAACTTATTAATATATAAGTTGTTCTTGAGATATTGCTTTGTCACCTTTTTGAAAGTCCACATGCTCATAGTTTGTTTTGATTTAGTTCAACGTCTGCCTTAATATTTCTTGTATTTGATTACTGAGGATGTTGTTATATTGTGTTTGGACTATTACTCTGATGGTTGTGGGGCATTCTCAGTCATAATTTCTGGACCTTTAAACTACGCTGAACAAAATGGCTATCTCAAAATTTTGATTGGATGTGTTTGGGGAAGTGATTGACGTGGGGGGGGGGAGCTGGTTGCCCTCCATGAGCTCTTGAAGTTCCTATGATATTTCTTTCTATAAGAAGTACCCTGGTCTAAAAAATAAAACAATATATTGTGCCCACATTGCTCTTTACTTAGGCAGCACTATTGTGCTGCCTATGATATTTTGTCTTGAGATTTTAATTATACGGCACTGGAAGTGCCAATTAGACCAGTTAAGCCCCCCTATAATTCAGCCTATGGGCGCCCATGTATATTTGCACATTATAGGGGGGGGGGTATAATAAACTTGCAGCTACAAAGTGTTAATTACAACAGTCTAGAGAAGGACATGTAGAGAAGGACACATGTTAAAAATACAATTCATAATATGCAGAATAATTGTAGATAACACATATTGCATGTATCTCCAGCTATACTTTATCCCTAACTCCTTCCCCTAATGTGCAAATATATAACTCAAATTGTATATTTCCAATGCATTCTGCCACCCATCAGTAACTTGGTTTTTGTTTTGTCACAGTTGATTAAATTTACTGGTACAATGGATGAATTTCAGCCATGTATTTGCAAATTAAGGGGGAGGGCCTGGGGGTAATGTATAGCAGGGCTACAAGCAATATATCAGCAACAATTATTTCTGGATATTAATTATCAGGTATGAATTGCTTTCTTAACATGTTTCCTTCTTTAAGTATATACCATTACAAGTAGGGAAATCTGCATATTACAAAGTATAAATTGTTTTCTTAGCATGATTTTTTCGCAACAGCCCCAATTCTAGACTAAGCCTAGGCCACAAAAAGGTTGGGCCAGATCTTTCAAATATATCAAAAATGGATAAATCTGCATAAAATTCAAGTCTTGCCTTTATCTCAGCAGCAATAAAATTCCTTGTAAGACTCCTAACGCAGAGCCATCTCAGCCATGCAGAAATAAATTCCTAATGGGGAAGCGTTTCAGAATAGAAAGCGTTCCACGCGTTAAAGGAGGGCTCTTGTCTTTTTGGTTTATAGCCACGGCTGAGCCACCGTGATTTTGGAATTTTTGTCTGGTTCCAAACTTTCAGTCAAAATAAGCCCAAAATAAGCCCATTTTTTTTTTTTTTTTAATCCCATGTTCCCGCCCCACGGCCCCCACGCCCACTCCAAAATTCAGCCCGCCCCTGACAGCTAAAACAAGCCCACGGGGCGGAAAACAAGCCCACGGGGCGGAAAACAAGCCCATCTGGCAACACAGCCCATCTGGCAACACAGCCCATAAACTATCACTACTATTATTTGCAGATGATACTGCTTTGGTGGCTAGTACACCGCAAGATCTGCAGACGCTTTTGAGTCTTATAGAAGAATATTTGCAGATGAAAAAATTAAGGCTAAATGTTGAAAAGAGTGAAGTTATTATTTAAAAAAAAAGGAAAACAAGTGGTGAAGATAATTATAGATTTAAATTTAATAATAAGGAACAAAGTAAGTAAAAGAATAAATATTTAGGATTTGTTTTATCGGAAAATGGAAGTTTAAAGAGTAATGTTGATGAACTAATTAATAGAGGCAAAGTGGTCATGTCTGCAATTTTTAGAAATCCGACGATAATGGGAATTAAAAACCTAAAAATGCATAAGATTATTTTATACAAAAATTTTACCAGTAATAGAATATGGAGCAGATTTGGGGCGGAGAAGCGGCACAGAAGTTGGTCCCTCCAGCTCCAGTATTATAAAAGACTGTTTGGATTACATCAGACAACTCATTCACAGATTCTGAAAGGTGATATGGGCCTGTTTTCGTTAAAACTACGTAGGTCTATTTTGATGCTTAGATTTTTGGTTGAAGCTCATTGGGTGTAATGAAGATAGACTCGTAAGAGCTGCTTATTATCAGATGTTTAGTTATGGTTCGAAAACGTAGTGGCCATCCCAAATTAGGTCATTACTAGAAAGAGTGGGAATGCAAGCTTTTTACTCGAATTCTTGACTTTCATTGCTCTTGTCGCTGATTAGTCACCGTGCAATGTAAGGACGTTGGGAATTTCGCTTTGAACTTAGAATCATGGTTGTAGCTACCGCTGCAACCTAGTAAAGAGCGAACCACAGCCCATAGTAGCCAAAAGTTAAAAAATGCGTTTAGAGAAAAACTACTTAGTGAAAAAATTGCCACCTGACATTGACTCAGGAATGGTAACTATTGTTCGTCTTAAAATTAAGTTTCTTGTGAAAAGAAAATTGTGATTTAAAAAAAAAATGCCTAAAACCACATGAAAATGACGTCAGAATAGTAACTATTATTCTGGTTCGTCTTAAAGTAAGTTTATTGCGATTTGAAATTAGTTACTTCAAAAAAGCCCGAAACCCCTCGAAAATGGCGTCAGATGAAAACGAAAAGTGTACCATTGGAATCAACATGGTCGAAAACCTTATGAAACAAGGAGAGGGGCTGTAATTTCCCTCTCCTTTTTCTTTTTTTCACCAGGGCTAGCGAATGACCAGAACATCGAGATGTTTAAATTTGAACGGAAATTAAATTTTCTAGTGCCTTTTTAAGTGACTGAAAAGATTGGAGGGCAACTAGCCCCCTCCCCCAAAAGTCCTATAAAAATTTCGAGGTAGCCATTTTGTTTAACATAGTTCAAAGGTCCAAGAAATATGGTTTTGATGATATGACCCTCTAGTCCCTGGGGAAGGGCTGTACGTGGTATCGGGCGTATCGGTATTGTAGTATGGGCATATTGGTATCGCATCGTATCGGGCATATCGGTGTGTCAGTATCGGTATCCTGCGTTTTTCAGTCATTTTCTAGGCTCATTTTTAAAGCATGTCCCGGGAAGGAAATCTATTTCATTATTAAAACGAAGAATTAAACCAAGGAAAATCACTTGCATAGGTAGCACTGATGTGTCCTATTTCTTTTTTTTCGCCAGGGCTAGAGAATGACCAGAACATCATAGATGTTTAATGACTCATTTGAACGGAAATTAAATTTGCTAGTGCCTTTAATAAGTGACCAATAAGATTGGAGGGCAACTAGCCCCCTCCCCCCAAAGTTATCCAAGCAAAATTTTGAGCTAGCCATTTTGTTCAAAATAGTTCAAAGGTCCACTCTGGTTTTGGTGATGATATGACCCTCCATAGTCCCTCAGGAAAGGGCTCTGCAATGTATCTGTATCGGGTGTATCAATATCACGCGTATCGGTATGGGTGTATTGTCATTGTTCGTATTGGCATTGCAGGTACCTTAGACAAATTTTTAATAGCTCATATAAAAGATATCGCTCACATCTACGTCCTTCCTTTAAATTCCACCATCAGCAAGTTCCGAATGGCACTAAAAACGGCACTTTTGATGCCATGTCAAGTGGAGAAGCTGGGGCTAGTGGACTACAAGAACTTTCTCAAATCAAGTGAAATTGACAAGAGAAAACTGAAAAACGAGCCATATAGGAATAAAAAAGGTAAAGATGTACTAAAGAAAACGGACCTGATTCAGTGGATGCTTGAATTATGCAGGCTTATCTTAGTTTTGACAACATTGTAGAAAATTAATTTTCAGCAGCGGGGGAGCAAACCGGGGTCTAGGGGAAAACTGAGGTCTGGGAAAGGCAGTTTCCCCCTCTGCCCCATAGAAAATTACACCCTGGACCCCAAACCCTGCCACTTAGTGGTTGGAGAAGTGTAGGCATGTGGTTCTGGAACCACAGTTTTAGATTAAAAGAAGGATTACTTATTGTTATACTTATTCAAATTATTTAATTGACAATTCCATCGTAATACTCTCCATACGTAAGATGAACAGTTCTGTAAGAGCATTCAGGTAATTCTTCCCAAATTTTTTGCTATGAAAACAGTTTATAAAACCATTTATCGCACCTACACAAGAAATGATCAAGGAGGCACACTTGTGCCTCTAAAGAGGCGACCCACCACAATGTTAAGCGATTTCAGGTCCTAGAGGTCGCAGAGAGACGGCGGTAATCGCATTTTGTAGCCCAAGCTCAAACTAAGAAACTTGCAAAATTTCATCCTCCTCCGACTTTATCTTCATGGGGTAAACTGGGCCGGAAGTTTGGACCCTCCCACCACAGCCCCCCTTTAATGTTGTCCGATTGGGCTGAAATTTAGAGGTTAAGCTTTCCTAGGGCCCGGGAGCTTATCCTCGAAATTTCAGCTCAATCCGATCACTCCTTCCCTGTTTTCAAAAAACCAAATATAGCCACTTAAAATTCATTTCTTCTTTTTTTTTCTTAGCCACGCCTACAGGCCACAGTTGGCAACGGATCCGGTTGAATGAGGACTCATTCGAAGCAGAATTCGACCTGTTAGGGCCTTTTGATATTTTCAGACCGAAAAAATTATCCCCCGAATTTACATTTACGAAAAACCTTAGTTTTTTTCAAATAATACAGATAAACAGGTTAGACATGCTTTGTTATGAAAATATCTGCGCGTCAATTTTCATAACAAAGCATGTCTAACCTGTTTATGTGTATTATTTGAAAAAAACTACGTTTTCTAAAGAGTTAAAGAGGCTGAGTTACAAGGTCAACCCTTAAAACGTACAGGGATTAGGAGGCACAGTTGGGGGGGCTGTTAAAGAGGCTGAGTCACAAGTTCGAACCTTAAAACGTACAGGGATTAGGAGGCACCCTGTACGACGTGATTTGAGTATTCAGGAATTAAAAGCCTTAACACAAGAATGTTCAAGAGCGGGGGCTTGGGGGGCGGCAGCCCCCCAACTTCAACTCCTGACACGATCAGCTAACAGTTAGTCAAGCAATAATAAGTAATAAACTGTACAAAAACGTGCAGAAATTATTTGAAAAAAACTACGTTTTCTAAAGAGTTAAAGAGGCTGAGTTACAAGGTCGAACCTTAAAACGTACAGGGATTAGGAGGCACAGTTGGGGGGCTGCCGCCCCCCAAACCCCCCGCTTTCGCAGCCTTTAAATAAAAAAAAAGTTTTTTAAACTGAAAGTAAGGAGCGACATTAAATCTTAAAACGAACAGAAATTATTCCGTATATGAAAGAGGCTGTGCCCTCCTCAACGCCTCGCTCTACGCTAAAGTTTTTATTGTTTAAAAAAAGAGTTGTGAGAAAGTCAAACTTTAGCGTAAAGAGCGAGGCGTTGAGGAGGGCACAGCTTCTTTCATATACGGAATAATTTCTGTTCGTTTTAAGATTTAATGTCGCTCCTTACTTTCAGTTTAAAAAACTTTTTTTTTTATTTAAAGGCTGCGAAAGCGGGGGGTTTGGGGGGCGGCAGCCCCCCAACTGTGCCTCCTAATCCCTGTACGTTTTAAGGTTCGACCTTGTAACTCAGGCTCTTTAACTCTTTAGAAAACGTAGTTTTTTTCAAATAATCTTTTTTGAAATTTATATTCATTTCTAAGTAATGGTTCTATATAGAGACTGGTCACATAACTCACTAAGCCTAAAGGTACATTGATGTTGAGCTAGCAAAATTTTCCACAAGCATGTCGATGCGCAAACCTGTCCGCTTAGTTAACATTTTTGTCGAATCTGCTCGCCTAGAGCTACTGAAGTGCTACTAAATTTAATTTTTTTTTTAAACCATGAATTAAAGATCTATCTGCTTAAAAAAAAAAAAATACTAAAAGGAGCAACACAGTTTTGATTTTTTCTTTCCACTTAAACTTATTTTTTTTTCTTCAGTTCTTGTACGGCTTCTTCGTCCTGCTCCTTGATAAGGGTCGATGTGTCATTATCTCCTCTAGATTGGAGCTGATTAGAAAGTATATGTGTTCAACTGAAACTATGGAAACACATTCAAACTTAAAACGAACAAATTATTCCGTATAAAAAAAACATGACAGTGTTGTTTCTACATTAAATTTTAATCAAAAACCAGCAAAGACTAACTTAAAAAAAAATTCCGAGGGAAGTAGACCGAAGTTGAAACTTAAAACGAACAAAAATTATTACTTCCCAGCCTATCTAATATATGTCAATAAAACTAGTGCAAAAAATCAACTGGTGATATTTCTCTATTTGTAGGTTTACAGAAAACTAGCTGTAGGATTACAGAAAACTAGCGCTCTACTGAAAACACAAAAGCCAAGTATAAAAAACAAGAATATTGATTTAGGAGTCAAAAGTAAATACGTAGCCTCACAACAACAAACCAATCTATAACATTTTTCAGTCTTACAGGACCTGCGATATCAGTAACTTTCAGTATACAATTAAAATTATCTTAAAAACTTTGGCATAAAAATAATATGTTTAAATTCATTAAACAGCACACAAAATAATGGATTGATTTATTAGATAACATCTTGGTTTCATCCAGTATTACTCGAAATGAAGAACATATCAACCGCAATATGAACTCTGGAAATCCAGTTATTTTTCTGAAAAACGGAGAATTTCAAGTTGCGATACAAATTCTAAAGCGAGTCTGTAGTCAATATTAATAAGATTCATTCACTTCGAACTTGTCTACCAAAAATCATGAAAAGTCATTTTCAGATCCAAAACGGTAGTCAATCATTGAACTGAGCTCATTGTGCAGAAGTGATGCCAATTAAATGAAAAAAATAAAGCAACAGTCTAAAAATGCTTTATTTTTATACTGTCAAGTGTCCTTAAAAGGTAAAGCGCTAGTTTTCTGTAATCCCACATAGGGAGATATCACCAGTTGATTTATTTGCGCTAGTTTTATTGATATATTAAGATAGGCTGGGAAGCAATAATTTTTTTTTGTTCTAAGTTTCAACTTCGCTCTTTACTCCCCTCGGAAAAACTTTTCAAATTAATTGGTGTTAAAGAAGTTCTTGGAGTATTTAAAAATGACTGATTTAAAATTTATCTGAAAATATTGCCAGGAAATTTGACAAATGCCTTACTAATACTTGCCTTGCTAAAAACAAACTTTTGATTTTTAAACTTTATATAACTACAGTGGCTAGGATGTAGGATTGTTCACGGTTCAATAACACTCGAGGGTTTAAAAAAGATCTTGCTGAGAAAGAAGAAAAACGTTACTGAGTACATTCTATTATGTGGAAATGCAGCAGGAATCTCAACCACTATCTCAACTTTATAAAATTTTGAACATAGTTTTTCTACGAGGGCCGTAACAGCATTTAGTGAATTTTGCTTGTTAAGCATCCCTATTTTATTCTCATGCTAATTTGCTGTGAACTTGAATTATGCAGGCTTATCTTAGTTTTGACAACATTTTGGAGAAACTGAATTTCAGGTGGGAGGAGGGGGAGCAAACTGGGGTCTGGAGGAAAAACAGATCTGGGAGGGGAAACAGGTCAGGGGCAAAATATGCCCCTGACCCCAACCCCTTGCCACTAAGTGACTGGAGAACTGTAGGCATGTGGCTCTGGAACCACTCGGTAATACACTCCATATGTAAGATCGAGAGGAAGAAAGACAATGAAAACAGTTCTGTAGAAGAATTCAGGTAATACTTCCAAAACTTTTTGAAATGAAAACTAACTTAGTTTGCAATACCATTTATCGTACCCAAAAGAAATGATATTTTGAAATTTCCATTCATTCCGGAGCAATGAGTGGCTTTTTATTTAGGAACAGGTCAAATAAATCCCTAAGCCTAAAGACACATTTCTGTTGAGCTAGCAAATTTTTCCGCAAGTATGTCGTTATACAAACCTGTCCGCCCAGTTAAAATTTTGCGTCGAAGCTACTCGCCTGGAGCTACTTTCTTAAGTGTGAATAAATTTAATTTTTTAAAACAAAAATTAGATTTCTTTTTTTAAATTTTTTTTTTACAAACAGAAACGATACTGTTCAGATTTTTTTCCACTCTAAACTTATTTTTTCTTTCAATTCTTGTACGGCTCCTTAGTGCAGCTCCTTACTAAGGGTTAAGGTGTCTTATCTCCCCTAGATCGGAGGTGATTAGAAATTATATAAAAAAATAAATAGGTTTTCAACTGAAACTAAAACATTAAAACTTAAAGCGAACAGAAACTATTCCGTATAAATAGAAAAGGTCATAGCGGTATTGTTTCTAAATTAAATTTTAATCAAAAGCGAGCATAGATTAATCTAAAAAACAGTTTTTTCGAGGGAAGTAAAGAGCGAAGTTGAAACTTAAAAAACGAACTAAAATTATTACTTCACAGCCAATCTAACATATATCAATAAAACTAATGCAAATAAATCAACTGGTGACTTATGTTTACACTCCGTCTAGCAGAATTTGTTGTTTTTTTTTGCCACGAACTGTGTGAGCAGCTGCAGGTGGTAGACCTAGTTTTTCTCTAGAGCTACTAGTCTTGCTGCAGCTACGCGAGATAAAATTATTGATATACGAACTAAAAAAGCTTTCGATGAAATCTTTCATAAAGCAAAAGAATTTTCTCGCGAGTGCGGCCTCACTGAGCACCTTTAGCAATGTTTTCAGAATCCTGGTTCCTCATGTAAAAGACCAAAGTGTGCACAGTAAGTAGCTTCCCGTTTACCTGATTTTGTAACCGTGTCGACTTTGGGAAAGTGACCATGCTGAAGTGAAAGAATCGACAAGATGCCTTCAGAAGGGATTATTTTCTTGTGATAGACAGATTGTGCTGTGAGTTTGAAAGCCGCTTCACGAATGCTCTCACTGTTATAGTCAATCTTTGCATTAGATGTTGCACTTTCTCGATACTAGCCAACTAGCTAGTCTGGCAGCGCATAAAAAAGCTTGCAATGTCACAACCCTTTTGCCTCGCAAACGGACCTTATGAGAAGATACATAGACTCTAGCAAAAAGGCCAAAAGATCTCTTAGAGGTTCACGATTGTTTGAAGGCAATGTCGATAGCGTATGCCCCGAAGTTTTGAAAATTATACGAATCTTCATTACTCTGTCTCACAACGGCTTGTAATGAGATGCTTTTCTACTTTAAGCCTGATTAAAACCTACTTAAGATCTACAATGGGCGATGAAAGGCTTAGTGATCTGATGATGTTCAGTGAAAAAAAACGTGCGAAATAGTGAGATTTCGAGGCTATGGTTTGTATTTTAGGAAAAATGAGACCTCGTCAATTTCCAGTGTTGCAATATAATTCCAGTAATTTTAAGTTCTCTGTTTTCATTAAACACTTCTAAATTACTTCTTACTGTTATTAGTTGATTTCGGGAGAGGCCCTGTGCTAAGCACTGTGAAGGAATGTTGCTCTTAAACAGCTGTGAGCTGGCCACTTTAGGGATCCCACAGAGGTTGCTTAGCCCCCCCCCTTTAGTTCAGAATGAAATGATGCCGCTGGGTAGTATTGTCAATTAAGACGATGGATGTACTGAAGATGTAAAAAGTATGATAGCCAAGGTGTAAGGTTTTTTTTCAGTTGAAAAATTTTTGAGAATAAGAAGTTAACTGTGAACTAAGATTAAAATATTGGAAGCCACGGTAATGAAAATGGTCATGAACGGTTTTAAAACATATGCACATTGTAAGGCTGAAAACATCTGTTACATTTTCCCAGAGGAGTTGTCTAAGGATAGACTGAGGGGGAGCTGGTACTCTCCCCTCCAGGATAATTCCCCAACACGCTAAATTGACAGCAACAGGGAAAGTAAAAACAGGTACCTTAACGAGCAGAAATTAACATAAGTTGGGCGCAAAACCCCTATGTCTTCCCATGGCCAGAACAAAATTTGCACTTTACTGAAAAATATAAATGTTTTACATTTATAACTTTAATAAATCAAATAATATTAACATTTTGATTACTAAATATCACTATATGTATATTAAACTGACATTGCACATTCATTTGGATTTTTCAGTAAAGTGCAAATTTTGTTCTGGCGTTGGGAAGGCATAGGGGTTTTGCGCCCAAATTATGTTAATTTCTGCTCGTTTTGAGTTTGACTCGGTTATTTATTGTAATTTCTGTTCGTTTTGGGTTTGATTTATTTATCGATGCTGATTTGTGGTAGTTTCACGCTTGGTAGATTATTTGATTTTATTTTTGCTCTTTTTTTGTTTAATTGAGTTCTTAACTTTTCTTTGAAAAACTTATTTTGTAGAAAAATTTTTAATTAATTTCTGTTCGTTTTATATTGACATAGTCTTTTCAGGGAAAAAGAAAATAATACTTTAAATCTTTTTGTTTTTTAAGACTTTATAGTTGGGCCTCCTATTTGTATACTGGAGAAAAATTTTCAGAAATTTTTAACAACATACACCCTTTTAAAAATATGGACACAAATAGTACTGTTTAATTTAGTTTCATACCTCCTCTGGTTGACCTGAAATGGAAAACTTGATGCCATTCGCAAAAAAATCTGTTTACTTTCTTTGATACCTTGGATACACTTACACTATCTTGATTTGGTTAAATTTTAAGAGCAGAAGTAGCCCCAAAAGTTTGAACATAATACCCTCAGTAGAATAGGTCTTTTGAAATTGCCAAGGCCCCCGTACAAACAGGTTTTTTTCTGATAGTTAATTCTACAGGTCATTACACTCTTTGTCAAGAGGAAAGAGTATAACTTGATTGGTGATTAGGATTTGAATAAAAGGAATAGTTTTCTTTACAATTCATATTAGTAAGAGAATTGAATTCAAAGAGAATAGTTTTTTATTTGAGAGGATATTAGTGGAGAAAAAAAAAAATGAGTGGTGCATTTACATTATTGGAGATTAATGATGGAACCGACAGCAGCAGCAGCAACGATATACGAGTACCTAATGTGGCTGTGGAAATAACTGCTGGCTGTAGACTATGTCTTGAATGGGACACTATGTATGCTAGATACGTGATATCATTAAGCAAATTTAAGCAGGAGAAGCAGCTGTGTTTTGCTGGAAAAGTAAATATTCTCCATATAAATAAACTTCGGTCAGCATTAGATGTCCTATTGAAATATATTGGTGAGAATAAAATGCATCAGTGAATATTATTATTGTAATTATGTTCAATAAAACTGTTTCTAAATCAATGATATTTTTTTTTCTATAGTAGACTAGCGTATATTTTTTAGAGTACAAAAATGAGATTCTGTTTAGTCTGAGGTTGGTTGTGAGAGAGTTAGGACTCTAAAAAATGGATAGATTCGAGAAAGATCGAATCATGAGGAATCTAGTTCTTATGGAAAAACGTTTGATTCTAGATGATGATTTTCTAGAGTTGTCTATTCAAAGGAAGATATTTTCTCGGGGAATGCTTATCGATATAATGAAAACTGATTCTCCATCATTAGACTATTGTATGAAGCTTCTACATCGTGGTCCAAATGCATTTACACAATTTATTGATATATTGATCACGACACAGCAAAATGATATTGTGGATATGCTTTTAAACATTAGTTTTTAGAAATTTAGGACTTTTTTTCATAAGAAAGATGGTGCTCAAGGATGATTTACTCCTCTCTCTATCTCAGACAATTTTTTGATGTTGCTAGCTCAGTTTCATTGTGGCAGTGAGAGCGTTAACACATGACAAAATGTTCCATACATGTCCGTTATGTATGTACACACAGGGCAGCTGGTCATCATGTGAGAATTGCACAATGATTGAGGAGTATGATGAAAAGTGTAGATTATGCAACCCGTGTAAATTGCATAGAGGATATGCTGTACAAATTAAAGGTTGTAATTCCTGTCTTGAAGAGGTGTGTGACTCTCATCCTAGAGGCCACCTATGCTCCAATTGTCATTATGATAAATGTAAGCAGTGGGAGAGTACATATCCCGGTATGATTGGAAAGAATCCTAACCGTGATTTTAGTTTATTGCTACGAGATTGGTATCGTCGTGGTTTTAGATTGTTCTGGGAGGAGGAACCAGGTCAACGATTCAACTGTTGGAACAACAAGAGAATATGGTTTCTACGTCATTGTTGTGAAGACACTGGGTGTTATGATTATAAGCCCACTGATTTTTATTTGGCTGTGACGGAATGTGATTCGACACTTGAGGACACTGTTTGTGAAATTGCTTCAAATATGCAAATTGAAACATGTGAATTCTATAGAATGAATGCGAATAGTATCATTGACTATACAAAGAGATATGACAAGAGTGAAGTCACACTCTACTGTAGAAAATGTGACCCTGACATTGCACTACATCAGGATCAGTACACGGTGAATTCAGATAATCTACCTGCACTAGTTGTTGTCGACAAATACCTAGTAGTGGATGAAATCTAAAGAGTAGAAAAGTCGTTTTATCATGTATATAATTTTTTTTTATTAATAAACAATTTCACATACATCTTTAGAACATTTTATTCTTAGAGCACTAAAATCAATATTAAATACACTTGTAAGTATATTCTCCACTAGAAAGTCGTTCAATTGAGGTAAGTCAACGTAGATGTTGAGAAACTGCTTGTAGGTGTAGCCACGACATCTGAACATGAAAAAGAGTAGTGCATGAAAACCACATGTCTTAGTTGTTAAATCCTGTACTCTTCGTTGATTTTGAATAATGGTTTTCCCACTGCTTTCAATAAAGTTGCTGATGTATGGAACGTAGAATTTATACGATAGGCCAAGAGGATTTAAAAATTCAATATTCTTCGCTGTTTGAAAGATGCATAGCCAATGGCCAGTCTTCAAAGTCGATGGACTGCTATTAACAATGATTAGGGTATTGTTAACACTTGGAATTTTTTCAATGAAGTCCGAGGGTATGCAATAGGACTTGTATTGGGACATGTATGGATCCATACTAAATACATTGATTATTTGATTTGTGTTCATGGTGCAAGGTCTAGTAGAACACTGCCGTCGGGTGTGATTTCCCAATAGGTTTCAAATTGACTCAGTGATATTAGCATGATACTCTCAGTCAGAGCATCGGCAAATGTACACTCTAAACGTACATTCCCAGTTCGTACTATGCTCATATCCTGTGTGCCTGACAAGTCCAAAACAATGACCCCATGATTTTTTGAAAACATTGAATCGGTTATTCCATTTTCAAATAGTTGAGAGTCATGATCTAGGGATTGCATGGTCAACTCGTACAGAGTTCTACAGGATTTTTTGTCAAATGATAGAGTGTACAGTGGAATACCATTCACTTTGCACACAAGACTAGATAGACCAAAAAAATTAAAATCATGGGGGGATTCAGTCCAGGATCCAACGGCACTGCCACTCTTCACAAAGGCCAAAGCCAATTTTGATGGGATTTCTCCATTGATAAATGATGAATCGCTATAGCTACGAGAACCGGTGGCAATGTGACGTTGATTGGTGATTGTATGGGGGACAAGAAGTTTAATGTTGTTACCATTGGCTCTTAGCTTTTCCACTGCCAATGCAACAGAGCTCATAACTTGTTGTTTTCGAACGTGGAGAATTGCCGATGTGATAATAACATTTGCATCGGGTGCTGCAGGAAGTGTTTTTCTCAAAATGAAATTCGATGGGGCCATCTGCAACTTTATGTCAATCTTGACATTGGGAGGTAGCCATTGGGATATATTGAACATCTCATGATTTAATTTTCCAACTAGATGATACTCCTGGGTCAGTGCTGTAGTCAACTCACCGTCAGTATCAACACCTGTTCGATATTCATAGCCCAATGATTGTCCTCTCATCTCCTTGTACACCTTTGGCGTCATCATCATAAATTGTATGTAGCTTGCATAGTTGGATAAATTATTGCTAGTGCTCACCAATGTCCCATTAATAAATACATTAATTTGTTTGAATAGGTTGTGTAGAATACAGTTTTCATAGGAGAGACCATCGCCGGCATTTGGAGTTGTATTATCTGACTTTTTCTTCACCACAACATTTAAATCAATAAATGTTGATGACAAATCAATGAAATAGTCTTCATTGGAAAATATTTGAAAGTGTATATTTTCCGAGAGGGGTTGTTGAGGGTGAAATTGTTCATAGTAGCCATACTTGACACTGACATCAACATTTTCAGCATTGAATAAATTCAATGAGGAACTGATTGATGGATATGATTCCTTGTGGGGGAGATAAGTCATCTTAAGAGAAGAAATCCTTCTTTGATCTAACAATCTTTTTCTTTTTCTTCTTCTTCTGCTGCTGCTTATTGGCCTTCGTTGTTTTATTTCTCAAAGTCCTTGTTGATGTCCTTTGCTTCCTGCCTGGGTGGAGACTGATGAGTGAATGACGCGAACGCATCCTTTTCAATCCCTCCCCATTTTGTCGAGATTTTAATTGTTCACCAACGGCTCTTGCTGAAGATCTAATATTTTCCTTAACACTCTCCTTGAAATTCTTGCCCGACCCCCAGTCCTGTAGTGTGGAGGCAGCAAAATTTGATGCAGCAGGTACAAGATATTTTCTGGCAAGGGGTAGTGCAGAACGAAATAGCCTAGCAAACCAGCTACCAAGACCATAGCCAGACATTGTAGTACGCCCCTTGTAGTAGTCCAATCCATTGCCTATTTGACGTGGACTCAAAGCACCAACATAACAGTCAATATCGGGACAGACAAATGGAATTCTTCTATTGTTCATTTTTTAGGTTATTGTACCGTCGTTGTCGTTGACAATGGGTCGAAAATGACATGTAATCACTGCTAAGCCTTTTGAAATTGCTATTGGATCACCTAATTCAGTTCTTAGTGTTAACTGACAGAGTTCCAAATAGGAAGTGTTTACGGGAATTGTAGTGGTGAACATGTTCTTGATTGGTTTTTCGTTCAAGAACTCGTAGGAGGGGAACATTTGAATTACCAACCCGAGATGTTTCCACAAATGAAGCGTAGAGAAATATACAAGTGTCCGTGGAGAAGCTGGGTGCATAGTCTGCATAGATAACATGGTCACTACCACTGAAATTTTCTGTCTTAATAATACGGTTTTTAAAACCAAGAACCTCACGTAAATTCTCATTGAGGAAAATTCTTTCATTCTCAAATGGATTGGTAATATAAATTCTCCTTTGTTCCGTCGAGTAATTGAAAGTGAAACCGCCTTTTTTCGACTTGCAATTTTTTTGTTGATAACTCGACACAGTTCATGCATGTTATTGTATTCCCTGTAGGGGATGTTAGCAATAGGGTACTGATTAGAGTCAAAAGTTGCCATTGCACCTTCATCACCGAATTCAAACGGTCGTATTTTTATTTCATATTTACGATCCTTTCTCAGGATGTCATAGGTATTTTTGAGAATACAGTCGACAAGAGCCACTTCATATGCGTCGTCAAATTTGACGGCGGGGGAGAGTTTTGTCCAAAAATCACTTGTCGTATTCAAGTCATTGTAGAGAGGATCGGAAACGTTGGACATGAAAGTTACATAGAAATCATTGGGTATTGTCAATATCTTCAACACCAATCCAAGAATCAAAATCAGAGTTGTATCCTAGCCAGCGAACAAGTAACTGTTTCTTACCCCTGCGAGTACGTGTCTTTAATATCTTTTCAATTTGATAGATTTCACTAGCATTTTTAACTTTTTGCAATTCATAGTCATAAAAGCCGCCGAGAATCTCTTCATCTTTGGTATCACGCAGGCGATAAGTTATGGGTTTAGTGTCTAGGATTTTTGCCACTTTAAAAAGTTCAGTGGATCACAAGTAATTCCCCTTTTCAAAAACATTAGTTGTTCTATTAATTCGAACCGTATCACCAACATTGAATTTATTTTCTTCTTCTTCTTCTTGACTTTTGATTCATTGGAATATTGTTTAAGAAAGGTGTCAATTGTATTATGATCCGAATGATGAACTTCCGTTGGTGTAGAGTTGGACAATGATCGATGAGGTCGTTGATTATAAATCAACATGATTTTATCTAGATCATGAATAAAAGCCGGCGTATTTTTCAATGTACAATATCTTGAAATTAAAAGTCGAATAGTTCTTATCAATCGTTCGGCCAATGCAGCCTTTATAGGACTGTGCGTATGATAGAGCAGTGTACTATATTTCTCTAGTACTTTTGCAACATGAGGATTAACAAATTCACTACCGCGATCCGTTTGAATTTTTTTATATGAATCCTTTTCGAGAATACTTTCAATGGCCTGAGCAACTTCAACACCTCTCTTTGATCGCAATGGAATTGCATATGCATAGCGACTAAAAACACTGATTGCAAGTAGAATGTACTTGTACGGTATATTGTGACGTCTTTGAAGCTCATCTAGAGTCAAGAGATCTGCTTGCATTATATCCAATGGGTAAAAGGCTTTAGTTTTTCGATATTGATTGGCACGAAGTCTATGATTTCTATGCAGAGTGTAACTTGGCTCATTTTGTAGATAGTCTTGTACACTTTTAGGGCGAACACCCGTGACTTTGGAAAGAGTTGTGGGGGAACTTAAACTCCCCACCTCGCCAATATTTTCATAAACACCTTTCAGAACTTCAGCCATTTTGAACGTAAACACGTTGTGTAACGTCCGCTACCCTTTTGTATACTGGCTGCTGATGCTGGTGGTGGTGGTGGGGACGTTGACGTGATACGTCTTCGCTTTTGTCTAGCTATCAGTGGTGTGCTAGTATTTTCCAAAATTGATTTAAAATCTTCTTCTTTTTCAAGTTCATCTTTTAATGTTGATGATGATGCACGTTCATTTAATTTTTTTAGAATTTGTCTATTGCCAATAAGACTTCTGGGGAAGTTAAATGTATTTAGAAAGTTGTATAGACGAGTGTCAAATGATAATAGTCCTTTACGATTTGTAACCATGTCATACATTAAATCAAGTAGATTATAGCTCTTGCCCTGAATTATAATCCTTTCCCCATTGCTCTCAACTTGAATTTGATCACTTTCCAAGAGATAGATTAGGAGTCGTTTACTTTGTTCACGATATGAGTGGGGCATTAGATTTCCAATTTTCAATACAATTGAATCCAATTCCTCCTTCTTTAATTGTGTTCCAGCAGCAGCAGCAGCAGGAGACTCTTGAGAAGATGATTCTTTTTTGGGATCAGCAGCAGTGGGCTTTGATCGATAGTGTTTGTCCACTCGACGAAGTGCATCTTGAAGTAAAATCAGTTTTTTATCATCATCAATAGTTTCATTGTCGAGGAATTTACTCAGATTGTCCTCAAAGTGTTCGACGGGTGAGAGAGCGAGTTCTATTGGAGTCAATTTATAGGGTTTTGCCATTCTCACTAGAGAAAACTGTTTACAAGTCCTGCAATTATTGGCAGTAAAAGTGTGAAAAAGCTACCGCCCGCCTGAAGAAGTCGTTTCCTTTTAAAATTCTTTCCTTTCTTTTTAGAGGCCAATGTACGTACAATGGAACGATGTTGCTTTGCCTGTTGCTTAACTACTTCTGGTAGTTGAACATTACCCTCGGTCAAATTTAAACGAAGTTCAGATATTAGATTAATGAAATCATTGTCAATACCGTGTTTGAGTATTGCTTTTCTAAGCTGAGGTTTTGAATTGCTTAGAACTGAAAACAAATGTCTATTTTCATGTAGTTTCTTCAGTGTCATGATAGCGACTAATAGGTCTTTTTAGTGTTCACCGGGAGATATACTGTAATTTCATTGTCGAAAATATCTGTGACTACACGCAGATCCTCGGGTGTATTTTGATTAAGATCCAATAGGATATAACCGTGGGGTTTATTAGTTGCCTGATTGTATGCTGAGAGCAGAAATTTAGGGGCACCTGGATAGATTTGTTTATTGAGGGTTATTAGCGAGCTAGAATCACGAACAACTCTGTAGATGATATAGTAGGTACAGTTCAAAGCAAGTGTTCGCATACATTTGCTCTGATGAAAGAGATTGTGTAGAACTAGAGTAACGGAAATCTGTTCATGATGAGAGCGAACAGTGAACAATTGCAGCATTTGCTGAGACCATTGTTCAATAGATTCAGCCAGATCGTCGATGATCAGCCAAGAGTTTGGTTCAATAATGTTGAAAACATCAAGTCCCTGTATGAACTGTATCTGCATCGATCCCATGGTGGTGGCAGCAATTGCTTTTATTTTATTGTATGACTCCTGCCAAATACTATAGCAATAGTAGATTTTTTTCGGCTTTTCCGCAAACATTTTATCACAATTTTTAATTATTTTAGTTAAGAGTGTTGTTTTGCCCGACATTGAGGGCCCACACAGAAACGATCTGAATTGTGTTTTAAATTGATACATGTTCCTTTCAACAGTTCACCTGGACAACTAACTGTAGACCCTAATTGTCTAATGACTAAATAATTTTTCCCTACTACTACTACTCTGTTCTTCAAGAAGAAGAAGAAGACAAAGACAGAGACAAAGAATCATATTTTTTCTTTTATTATATGCACATAAAAAAAGTAACAATACATTGAAAAAAATACACTTTTTTTTTAAATTTATTCATAATAAAAAATACAACAGCATTTACATAGGTATACACGCACAGAGAGAAAAAACACTTTGTTTATAGAGAAAAAAAAACATTAAATTTGAGAGAGAGCACTTGAAAAAATACACTTTTTTTTTAAATTTATTTATAATAAAAAAAAATACAACAACATTTACATAGGTACAGAGAGAGAAAAATTTTTTTTTGTTTATAGAGAAAAAAAAAACATTAAATTAGAGATGGCACTTGAAAAAAAAATCTGCTCTAAGTCCAAAAAAAAAGATAACTTTGGTGACGGTGCGCCCCCCGTGCTGGCGGCGGCCGCCCCCCCCCCCTCCCGGGCTGCGAGCCCCCCCCCCCCCAAAGGCCGCGAGGCCCACCCCCCCCCCAAAGGTTTTTTTTTAGGAAATTAGTTACAGGACTTTATTTAAACCGAGACTTTCCCTATGGGCAATACATTCGATCCGGTCTGAAGTTAAATAGTGTCCAAGGGGGAGGGTGGTCACACCATCTTGACAAACATAGACCTTGTCGGAAATGGTACTCATGGCTATTTTCTCTACATTTACAGTATAGATCCTGTAGTTCAATGAACGAATTGCCAACAATTTGGCTCGTGGAATTGCATTTTGAACAATACAATTCCTATAAATGTTCATGTCGAAATTCTTGTCCACATAGCGCGTGGGTACTCCTTTGCAACGTTTCTTGATTTCCTCGTCGTATGTCTGTATAAAGTACACCTTCGGACCTACAAACATACCACGGGAAATCAAGTCGCTACCCGTTTCAGATTTAAAAAATAAAAGCTGATTGGGCGCCCAACGTTTTACTAGCTCAGGGTAAAGATCACCACTCCAATTGGTGTAGTCCATCCGTGAACTGATAATTTCACCGTGTGCCAAATCATCAATTAGATTTGATGTTTTTACTTTGAGCAGTAGAGAATCCGTGTCACCGTAGCAGACCTCTGCTTGCCCCTTTTCCGGCCACTGTACCCTAGCCACATTGTAGTAGAATTCCAACATGAGCTTTTTTGAGATCTCCAAGATAGCACTGCCTGCTGCAATATTTTTATTCAGGACAATGCGTCTTTTTTTCCTATTCAAAAGTACCATGTCCGGGCCAATGATTGTAAAGGAAGTGTAATTGGGATCGGCAATAATTCGAGCACATTGTTCTGGATCGGTCACAACGTCACAACGATTCCTATTACGAACACTCTCACACATTTTGCCGAAAGCTGAATTCAAAATGAGTTTATAAATTTCTTTTTCAGCTTTCGTCTGTGCTGCGGAACGTTTGCTGACAAAAGTGTCAACAAACGTTTTCAAATAGGGTTTTTGACTAAACTCGAGTGCTCGGTGAACCTTTGTGACGTTGAAACCATTGCTACACATCCATTTTAACGCTACATGATGTACAACTATGTTTTTTTTCGGCAGAAGGTCAGCAATAAGTTTTTGTTTTGAAGGTGTCCAATGCAATCCGTCCACCTCGACTAAACGCCTATTGCGAGGACTCAAAGAGTCCTTAGTCACAGGTCTATTGATACACGGGAAAACAAAATCCTTTACTGAATCGTGAAGCTCGACTGGTATCTCTCCATCAATTTCAAAAAACCATCCAACCGGTCCATTCTCCTCAACACTGTCAATGTTGGGGAAATGGGGAGCTTGAGGGTCATTGAGCCATTTATAGTCGCCGCAAGGTAGTGCATAATGGGACATGGCCGAGGGGTAGAGAGAATTCATATCGAGGAAAACTGCATTTGATTTTGTCCCCGTCTTCTCCCCCGTTGGATCGGTTTCCAAGATACGGTCCCCGTGAAAAACAAAACCCCCCCTCATTGACCTCTCGATGAACAGATGCTGATCAATGTCAGTGATTAGCCCGATTTTTTCCCCACTAATTTTCAGGATGAGGTCCATCACTAGATGAGGCGAAGAAAAATAATACCCCAAATCAAGATTAAACTCCTCATAGATTTTATCCGTATTTTTACACATAATGTCTAACAAAGTTAACACGTCACTCGACAAATACAGCTTGCAGTAGTCAAATCCATTTTTACACCCTCCCTCTGCCCAAACTTTTTTAGCAAAACTGTATTCCTCGGGGGTGCAACTACGATCGTGAAGACTGTCGTAAAACGATTCAATTGGAGGAATAGCCTCCTCGGCGAATCTCGACATGGAACAATAATGGTCATAAGGATAGATGCCCTTGACCGTTAACAAATCATATAAATCATTTGGAAATTGTTGCTTGAGAAGGGGGAAAGCATTGCAACCGTCATCGTTTTTCTGCACTTTAATTAATTCGCTCAATGATTTGGGGAAAAAACTGTAGGAATCTAAAAAGCGAATTTTATTCGTGTACTCAACACCGGCTTCAACAAATTTCCACATAAATTCCAAAACAAGCAACTTTTCCGATGACTTAGGTATGATTTTGTACGTAAAGCTGTCTATCACCCATGCTTCATCATCATCATCCACTGTTCCATTTCTTTGAAGATGTGCCAATGCAGGTAGCACAAACTTCAGATCGTAGTTAGAGTTATGTATAATAACCGGTAGAAAAAGTTGTTGTTTAATTTTTAAATTACACGAATTGTGAGCCCACCCCCGAAAGTTACTTTTTCCCGTTGAATTGGGGTCAATAAGGTGATTGTGGTCCTGCACCGCGTCTTTTGGGGCAAGGGCACCCCTACACACCCAGCAAACTGTTCCCTTTTCCAACGCCAGTTGCTCTTTATCCGACAATGTCATTGGATAATTAGTATGACGTAATCGTGAAATTGCTCTGTTTGCCGTTTTTATTAAAGAAACCAATAGCTTTTCCATACTGCCCTCCTCGTCCATAGTTAAAAAAAACTCTTCCAATAGCATTTTATTGTTGGCGTCGCGACGGGCGTGCGCATAGGAACACGCAACTAGTTTGTGTTCCTTGACTATATTTGGCCTTGATGGGTCTGATACCTCAACCAGTCTTGTTTCACAATCCAAAGACACTTTATCAGATTGCAGAAGAGAATTTTGAAAATTTTTAAATTGTAAAATGTCTTTGCCTTCTACCGGCATTTCTATTCTCTGATTTCCGTGAATTTTGCAATGCCCCATGTGATCTGAGAACGTTCGCTCAGATCTAAATGAGGAAAGGCACATGGGGCAATAGAAACGTTCTCCAAATTACCTGCCTTGAGATAGGAGCCGACTTATCGCCGTAACGGGGAAAAAATGACCATAAGAATTTACATCTTTGGGGGGTTGGCAAATAACCCATACAAAATTTTTAACATTTTCCACCATCGGTGTCCTCACTGAGTACAAAACCCCTTTTTTATTTGGTTTTTTTCCCCCCATCTACAAATTCAGTGTCGAACTGGAGAACAACTACCCCCACCCCAAGATTTTCATTTGCTTTCTCGAATATACTTATTTCTTTAAAGGACACCGGATATTTTCCCTCTAAACAATCAAAATTTACTTTAGGGAAATTTTTTCCACCGTTACGTGCAAGTTTGTCAAGATTTTTCATTGTTGACTCATTATATAATGTCTTATGGGGCCGCCACTAAAAATGCATACTTAAAGCATTGAAGTCCAGTGTCAAAATTGAAACCCTGAACTCCTCCTGTAGTCGACAAATCTGGGTGGCATTTTATTCTTTTACCTCGCCCTCCCCTTAAAATAAAGTTTTTTTTAAATCTACTGAGATTCAGATCCATGCGTTCAATGTATAAAATGGTGGACCCACTCCCCCTCTCGCTAAATGTATCCAAAGTTGAAATTAGTTTATTTACCCAGTTGAAAAAATTGTCTTCAAATTCGTTTAGACCTGGGTAGAAAGTCCGGTTGCCTGTCGAAAAATGAAAATAAAAAATGTCCCCACATGTTCCCTTTTGTAAGTAAACTTTTTGGTTCACTGATGCTTTAATTCCCCCTCGACCTCCCCAATTCTGGATCTGAATATCAATAAGTGCTCGAATTCTGTCGATATAGCTATGGAGATTTTTCACGGGGTCAGTTAAAATAATGCCAGCGTTTTCCCCGGGAAGGCTAAAATCTACCCTGTATGTTTGCAAATGGCTTAGAGCAGATTCTAACAGATAAAAATCAGGCAATTCCGGGGACGTAGCACTGTTTTCATGTCCTGACCCTGTTTGTTCAGGACTCAATTCACTAATTATAAAGTTCTCATTAAAAATGTCCCCGGAAAAATGAGCTACTGTTGTATTACTACTACTACTACTACTACTACTACTATTAAGTGGAATGGTGGAGGAGGGTGACAGGGAATTGTCAATAACACCACTCCCAGTCTGTTCAATCACATTGGGGGATGTGACATGAGGTCTCCTAGTACATATTCCAAGGTGTTTGGGGACAATTGGTCGAGCCAGCCTGTATTGTCCTCTGATGGAATTTCGTTATGAGGACCCGGTTCAAATTTACTTGTAGCATCATCTAAATATTCACGCATGAAACTATCCGCCCACTCTGGGTCCTCAAGCATGTCAATATCGCAAGTTAAGTCCTCCATGCTGGCCATTTCCCCAAAAACATCATTAAGGAACCCCTCATGCCACTTCATATTATCTAGAACCAGTGTAGGTTCATCCCTGAACTCTGCTGGTGGTGACAGAATTGGTACTGTAAATATACCTGCTTCATCACTCAATGGTGCCACTGGGGGTGCTATATTTTTAATCTGTAGAAAAAAAAGTTTTATTTTTTATGTAAAATAATCATTATTTTATAGTTAATAAACTTTGTCAATTTCTCATAGTCATTGTCCCACCACCTGAACAATTAAAAGAAGAAGAAAAAAAAGTTACATTGCCTTATGTCTTTCATAATGTCAACTGAACATGTTAAAAAATATATATTTTTTTTTTTAGTCGGGAAAATGTAGTCTTATTCTTAGAAAAAATTAAGGTTTTATTCCAAATTTTTTTTTTAAATAAAAATGCAAAATATGAGTCCAATTCGATTGTTTGAGCCTCTTCATTATAACTGTCAATGAAATTTGACCATTGTTCAACTGACGCAGTATGCTGTACGAACAATTGCTCCTCGGCTTCAGTTAATGGACACGAATCCCATATGTCGGCGCTTGGTGGTGCTGTTACTTTCTCAATAATCCGTATTTTCCTGTTTCTTTTGCCAACGGATTTGTTTGACCTGGGCTAAATAAATACTTGTAAGAGAGAAAAACTTTTTTCTCCGTCCATATCAACAATTAAATTGCGATTAAAATGTTGGATGGTCCTTTTTAGAGCCCCCCTCCCCCTCCCCCCAAACCCTTCCCGGGGAGAACCCTTGGGAACCGGGAGCTTCCTTCGAGGTAGGAGGATCGATACCCTTTCCGAGTTGGGGGATATCGGACTTCACAACACTGTTCAAATAGAACAGTCTCAAATTCTTTTCTTGAACCTTTTCAAAACGAAAATAATTGCCTGAGTTGGTTCAAAATAATATTTTCTTCGTATGTGAAACCCATAATTGGAGATTACTAAAAACCTTCTTCCTGTCACAGGAAACCCGCTTACAATTCAAAGCAGATTAAAAAGCGATGGGACGATCTGATAAGGCGCAAATGGTTTTAGCGCAATAATATCAGTTTTAAGAGTGGCTTGCCAACCGTGAAATAGCAAATCGTTTTTTGTTTTTTTGTTTAAAAGGAATTATTGCATTAGAATGTTTCTTGGTTAGAAGTTACAAGGTAAGTTTTTTTTTTTTTATATATAGAAATGCGTGATAAGCACTCCTATATATATATATATATATATATATATATTGCTAATTTGGTTAATGAAAGAAAATGAAATAGCTTAGAAACAAATTTTAAGTTTTTACTCATCAAAAGCTATGCGCCTGAGAAAATTTTGTCTTATTTTTGAAAACAGGGATAGAAAAAATTATGTATATACTTACAAATTCTGACTGGGCTTCTATATCTGAACTCCTTTGCAAAACTTGAAGGGTGTCAAGCTCACAATTTTCAGTAGGCTGAGCTGAGGCATATGAAGCAGTCCATTCCCTGTTCAAGTTCCTTCCAGCTGGCATGGAGCTAACACGGGGGTCAGAGGACCCTGTCATTAAAAGATTCGCAGGCATTGACTGGTCCAGGTCTTGTGTAGTTCTAGCAGCGAATTTGATAACTGGTGCTCTTGCAGCTTGCATTAATATACCTTCGCTCAATCTTGTTTTCTTTTCAGAAGGGGGATTATTGCACGTCTCTTCTTCCTTTAAAAAAAAGACAAAAATTTAGCATGTAGCAAAAATGCATTTTGGGTTTGGAAAATAATTCAGTTTATGTTATACATCTAAAGTAGTGTAAAAAACATCTTGATTTCAAAATCAGGGGTTTTGATAGTGGGATGGAGGGCCTTTTATAAACTGCCCCCCCCCCTACGTCCATGCTTCCGTGACTGTATTTGTAAATTCAAACTTAAAAAGCAGTATTTGCGTTCCTTATTAAACAATATGGAGAAGAATTGCATGTGACAGTCAAGTACTTCCGTATTTCATAAGATGAAGAACAGATTTTGTTTTTTCTTATTCAAGATTATCTGGTCACTGACACTTCCTTCAGCGAGCCTCCTCTTTTGTATACTCAAGCGTAAAATTGTTACTAATCATGCGGTTATGAACATTTTGTGAAACTCAAAGTCAATTTAGTCAGAAATTATTAAACTCTTTGATATAACAGCCTTTTTTCTCTTTAAACTATCAGATTTCAATCAAATGTAGACATAAATAGAAATTTTTAAGAAGTGGAAAAGTTAATTAACATGGCTCAGTCAATCCCCCCCCCCCTATGAGATAATAAGGTCCGTCAAATAAAAAGGATAGCTAAGCTAACAATGTTATTTATTAAATAGGGTTATAAGGTAACAAATTTTATTTTTGAGGAAATGGGGGGGGGTGAGGGTTTGAATGCATTAAATTTCAGGAAGAGATTCTTCAACGCAGACTGGCCTGGAAATATTTTCAAAAAACATCCCTAAAAAAAACACTGATCTTGATAAAAAAAAATCACACCGTAATAAAAAGGAAGCTTTTGTAACAATTAATACATTAAAAGAATCAACATTTTATTCTAATCCCAAATTACCGATCGAAAGCTAAGTACTTTTTCAAAAACATCCCTAAAAAGGCCACTGATCTTGATAAAAATCACACCGTAAATGCAGACTGGCCTGGAAGTATTTTCAAAAACATTCCTAAAAAAAAAGCCGCTGATCTTGATAAAAAGGAAGCTTTTGTAACAATTAATACATTAAAAGAATCAACATTTTATTCTAATCCCAAATTACCGATCGAAAGCTAAGCACTTTTTTCAAAAAAACATCTCTAAAAAAGACCCATTGATCTTGATAAAAATCGCACCGTAAATTTCAGCCTAAGAGGTTTTAGCTCCTGAACAATAGGCTTCTAAGTGTATAAGTACCCTTAGTTCTAGTGTCAGCCTTAAGTAGTCAAAACTTTTTAAAAGAGGTAACCACACAGTGTAAGGAAAGAATTTCTTCCTTAACTTAATGACAAGACATTTTTTTTTTTTTTTTTTTGCAAACTGGCCTGGAAGTATTTTCAAAAACATCCCTAAAAAAAGGGTCACTGATCTTGATAAAAAGGAAGCTTTTGTAACAATTAATACACTTAACTTAATGACAAGACAATTTCTTTTTAATATAATAATGAGAATATTTTTTTTACTCACCAGAAATTGCTTAGAATTATCCATTTTTCTATGTATATGTTTTATACAAAAAATGCTTGTAGTGTTATCTCGAATATAAACTATTCAAAACTGGTGGAGAATCTAATATGAAACCTGAATATATACAAAAAATAATTGGCAACTAAAAAAGAGACACCGGTTTTGCTTTATCACAAAAAAAAGACATTGAACTTTGAAATTGCGTAAATCCTCTTGGCAAAGGTGTAATTACCAGTTGACTGAACTTTTGAAATTGTGTCATTCCCTAGCAAAGAGTGTAATGAACTGTAGAAGTAAAATTAACAGAAAAAAACTGTTTGTACGGGGGCCTTGGCAAATTCAAAAGACCTATTTTACTACCCTCAACCGTTCTTGGGATACTGCTGAGATGCCTTATTGGGAATTAGCATTATCACAGTGCATTTTGATTTAATCTTAAGGCAACATTTAGTTTTTAAATATAATGGGCAAATGGGAGGTTGGGAGTGGAACAGGGGCTAGTTGCGCTCCAATCACTTTTGACTATTAAAAAGGGCATCAACCCTTTCTATTTTCAATCAAATGAGCCCTTTTCGAAGTTCCCACGACAACTCCTTCGATACGAAGTGAGTAGAGTACTAAGTACCATTTTGCTGACGCCCCTAGGAATTACCTTGCTATTTGCTGACGACCATAGGACCATGCTATTCTACGGGACCTCTACACCTTTTCAAAGAGAGTGAGTATCCTCTCACACCTATGTTCCCTTGGTACCTTTCCAAGCAAAGTGATTTTTTTTTTTTACCAAAAACTAGAAATTGTCAAATTGCGTATTTAGGAATGATTTTGTCGGAAAAGCTGTCTATCATCCATGCATTATCCACTGTTCCATTTCTTTGAAGTATGTGCTATCAGACTTTGGACAATTGCCTTTAGTCAAGACTAGTTTGTTAGGAATGTGTCACTGCTAATTAAAGAGTAGGATGCTATACTCAGAATTGATTGATTGGCATATGGTTTTATATCATTTTGCTTAAAATCTAACTCTAATTGCCAAAAAAGGGTATAGCATTTGCGAATTGGACTATACGAACGATATTAATTGAATAATAGGGAAAAAACAGAGCTAGATAGCATTTGCGAATTGGATCGTATGAAGGTGGAGAAAAAAGGGTTAAACTGATTATCAGTTAAGGTAACCCCTCGGGCTTGTTAACTCATAGCTTATTTATTATAAATTTGGAACAATATCAATCTATGAAAATGGTTAACAATGGTAAAATGGTCTTGTGACTTGACATAGCTTTACTTCTTCGATGTGTTCTGTATAATACACAAGCGGCGTTTGAACAGTGTTGTCAGTTTAAAATAGAGTCTAACGTTATAGTATACTAAAAAGTTGATACTAAGAGAGATGTAGATGGCAAGAAAAGAATTTTAATAATGAAATTCAGAACAAACCTTAGAAATCCTTGCAAATTAAGTAGTAAGGTGTATGTGAGTACGAACCATCAAGGATCATAAGCACCAACGACCCTAACCACCAGAGACCTCAACCCCCCCAAAGGCCCCCTATCCCCAAACTCGAAGGGCGCCCCCTCCCATCCAACTTTTTGGCCACCTCCCCCCATTTTTTTTTGATTTTTTGAAGCTTTTTTAACCTTTTTTTATTATTTTTTTTAACATGATATATTTTTTTCAACTTTTTTTTACATGTCTTCGAATGAGATGAAACATACTTAAAACAAAAAAAATCACATTTAATATTTTCCAAACTCAAAATGAGAATGGTATAGACATGTTAGTCATGACCTTTACTATTAGAATAATAATGTTTGTAGTAACACTTTTTTTTATTGGACTAAAAATTTTTTTGGACTTCGAAATTATTCAACTTTTTTTTATGTATCTTAAAATGACATAAAATATGCTTAAGGCTCTAACAATTGTACTCTATGCTTGCTCAGAGACACGATGCGGCTTTCACACTGGTACTTTATGGCGGGTTATCGACACTATCTAGTTTATTGCTTGTATTAAATTAGTATTTTTTACGCAGTGGAACGATAAACACATAAGTCATATCTTTAAAAAAGTGAAGATGGAGCATTTTAATAAAGTGTATTCACATGACAATGTTATTGTAGCATTGAATGCCGACAAGGAGAAGTATTTAAACTATGAAACAAGTACAAGTGGTAGCACTATTGGAAATGTATGCATGCATTGTCATGACAGTAAGGAATTAAATTTCTTTGGAGTACCGAAAAAATTCAACTCTTATGTTGGTGGATATGCAAGATCGAGATCTCCAGAGATGATTGCACTCAAAGAGAATGCCAACAAAAAAATAATCGTAATAAAAATAAAAATAAAAATTAACATTCTTTATCGATTGAATTCGCTTCCGTCAACATCCTTTTGTCTGATACATCGAATAAAATTGACAAAATGTAAATATCAGAGTGAATAAATACTTTATCAACATCCTTTATCGGATATGTCGGATAAAATTGACAAAATCTAAGTATCACAGTGATTAAAATATAAGTATCGGAGTGATTAAATTCCATATCAACATCCCTTTCTCGGATACATGGGATAAAATTGACAAAATCTAAGTATCAGAGTGAACAAACGCTTTATCAACATCTTTTGTCGGGTATATCGGATAAAATTGACAAAATCTAAGTATCCGATTGATTAAATTCTATATCAAAATCCATTTCTCGAATACATGGGGTAAAATTTACAAAATCTAAGTGTCAGAGTGAATATTTTTTTTATCACCATCTTTTGTCAGATACAACGAAAATAATTGACAAAATCTAAATACCAGAGTGAATAAATACTTTATCAACATCCTTTATCGGATATGTCCGATAAAATTGACAAAATCTAAGCATCAGAGTGATTAAATTCCATATCAACATCCCTTTCTCGCATACATGGGATAAAATTGACAAAATCTAAGTGTCAGAGTGAATAAATTTTTTTTATCAACATCTTTTGTCCAATACATCAAATATAATTGACAAAATCTAAGTATCAGAGTGATTAAATGCTTTATCAGCATCCTTTGTCGGATATCTCGGATAAAATCTAAGTATCAGAGTGATTAAATTCTATATCAACATCCCTTTCTCGCATACATGGGATAAAATTGACAAAGTCTAAGTATCAGAGTGAATAATTTTTTATCAACATCTTTTATCAGTTACAACAAATATAATTGACAAAATCTAAGTATTATGAAAAAATTGTAAGTAAGTAAGTAACAAACTCTTTCTTGAATTCACCTCTTGGATACACAATACAGAAATTTAATTCAGGTAACTATGAAAAAAATTGAACAAATTCCTTATTAACAATCTTGATCGATTGAATTCGCTTCCATCAACATCCTTTTGTCAGATACATCGAATAAAATTGACAAAATCTAAGTATCAAAGTGATTAAATTCTATATCAACATCCCTTTCTCGGATACATGGGGTGAAATTGACAAAATCTAAGTGTCAGAGTGAATAAATTTTTTTCCATCCACATCTTTTATCAGATACAACGAATATAATTGACAAAATCTGAATATCAGAGTGAATAAATGCTTTATCAGCATCCTTTGTCGGATATGTTGGATAAAATCGACAAAATCTAAATGTCAGGGTGAATAAATGCTTTATCAGCATCCTTTGTCGATTCTGTCGGATAAAATTGACGAAATCTAAGTGTTAGAGTGATTTTTTTATCAACATCTTCTCTGGGATATATCGGATAAAATTGACAAAATATAAGCATCAGATTGAATAAATGCTTTATCAACATCATTTGATGGATATACCGGATAAAATTGACAAAATCTAAGTACCAGAGTGAATAAATTCATTATCAACATCCTTTGTCTGAAATGTCGGATAAAATCGACAAAATCTAAGTACCAGAGTGATTAAATTCTATATCAACATCCTTTTCTCGGATACATGGGATAAAATTGATAAAATCTAAGCATCAGAGTGAATAAATGCTTTATCAACATTCTCTAAATGCATTATCAACATCATTTGTCGGGTATATCGGATAAAATTGACAAAATCTAAGTATCGGATTGATTAAATTCTATATCAACAACCCTTTCTCGAATACATGGGATAAAATTGAAAAAATCTAAGCGTCAGAGTGAATAAATTTTTGTATATCAACATCTATTGTCAGATACATCGAATATAATTGACAAAATCTAAGTATCAGAGGGAATAAATGCTTTATCAGCATCCTTTGTCGAATATATCGGATAAAAGTGACAAAATCTAAGTACCAGAGTGAATAAATGCATTATCAACATCATTTGTTGGATATGTCAGATGAAATTGACATGTTGGATAAAATTGACAAAATCTAAGTGTCAGAGTGAATAATTTTTTTTTGTCAACAACTTTTGTCAGATACATCGAGTATAATTGACAAAATCTAAGTGTTAGAGTGAATAATTTCTTATCAAAATCCTCTGTCAGATACATCGGATAAAATTGACAAAATCTAAGTATCAAAGTGAATAAATACTATATCAACATAATTTGTCGGATACGTCGGACAAAATTGTTTTATCAAGGAAATATCTGAATGCGTTTAAGGTATAGTACGAATGGCTTGTAAAAAACACGAAAATACTACTACTAGTAACACACTGCACCACAAAACCATCTGAGGTAGTCACGGCTATTTTTTTTCGCGGCGCGAACAACATCCTTTATCGGATGTCGGATAAAATTGACAAAATTGCGGCGCGGCGCGAAAAAAACTTCGATTTTGTCAATTTTACCCTATGGATCCGAGAAAGGGATGTCGATATAGAATTTAATCACTCTGATACTTAGATTTTGACAATTTTATCCGACATCCGACAAAGGATGTTGATATAAAATTTAATCACTCTGATACTAAGATTTTGTCTATTTTATCCGATATATCCGACAAATGATGTTGATAAGGCATTTATTCACTCTCATACTTAGATTTTGTCAATTTTATCCGATGTATCTGACAAGAGGATGTTGATATGGAATTTAATCACTCCGATACTTAGATTTTGTCGATTTTGCCCGACATATCTGACAGAGGATTTTTATAAAAAAAAAATTATTCACTCTAACACCTAGATTCTGTCAATTATATTTGATGTATCTGACAAAAGATGTTGATACAAAAATTATTCACTCTGACACTTAGATTTTGTCAATTTTATCCGACATGTCAATTTTATCCGACATATCCGTCAAATGATGTTGATAATGCATTTATTCATTCTGACACTTAGATTTTGTCAATTTTATTCCATGTATTCGAGACATGGATGTTGATATAGAATTTAATCAATCGGATACTTAGATTTTGTCAATTTTATCCGATATACCCGACAAATGATGTTGATAAAGCATTTATTCAATCTGATACTTAGATTTTGTCAATTTTATCCGATGTATCCGAAAAAGGGATGTTGATATGGAATTTAATCACTCCGATACTTAGATTTTGATCACTGTAATACTTAGATTTTGTCAATTTTATAACACATATCCGATAAAGGATGTTGATAAAGTATTTATTCACTCTGATATTTACATTTTGACAATTTTATTCGATGCATCTGACAAAAGGATGTTGACGGAAGCGAATTCAATCGATAAAGAATGTTAATAAAGAATTTGTTCAATTTTTTCATAATTTCCTGAATTAAATTTCTGTATTGTGTATCCAAGAGGTGAATTCAAGAAAGAGTTTGTTACTTACTTACTTACAATTTTTTCATAATACTTATATTTTGTCAATTATATTTGTTGTAACTGATAAGAGATGTTGATAAAAAAAAATTATTCACTCTGATACTTAGATTTTGTCAATTTTATCCCATGTATCCGAAAAAGGGAGATTGATATAGAATTTAATCACTCTGATACTTAGATTTTATCTGAGATATCTGACAGAGGATGCTGATAAAGAATTTAATCATGTTTAAAAAAATAATAAAAAAAAGTTAAAAAACTTCAAAAAAATTCAAAAAAATGGAGGGAGAGGGCCAAAAAGTTGGAGGGGAGGGGGCACCCTTCGAGTTTGGGGTAGGGGACCTTTGGGGGGGTTGAGGTCTCTGGTGGTTAGGGTCGTTGGTGCTTATGATCCTTGATGGTTCGTACTCACATACACCTTACTACTTGATTTGCAAGGATTTCTAAGGTTTGTTCTGAATTTCATTATTAAAATTCTTTTCTTGCCATCTACATCTCTCTTAGTATCAACTTTTTAGTATATTATATCGATAGACTCTATTTTAAACTGACAACACTGTTCAAACGCCACTTTTGTATTATACAGAACACATCGAAGAAGTAAAGCTATGTCAAGTCACAAGACCATTTTATCATTGTTAACCATTTTCATAGATTGATATTGTTCCAAATTTATAATAAATAAGCTATGAGTTAACAAGCCCGAGGGGTTACCTTAACTGATAATCAGTTTAATCCTTATTTCTCCACCTTCATACGATCCAATTCGCAATTACTATCTAGCTCTGTTTTTCCCCTATTATTCAATTAATATCGTTCGTATAGTCCAATTTGTAAATGCTATACCCTTTTTTTTGCAATTAGAGGTAGCTTTTAAGCAAAATGATATAAAACTATATGCCAATCAATCAATTCTGAGTATAGCATCCTATTCTTTAATTAGCAGTGACACATTCCTAACAAACTAGTCTTGACTAAAGGCAATTGTCCAAAAAATCAGAAACCAGTCCGATAGCACATACTTCAAAGAAATGGAACAGTGGATAATGCATGGGTGATAGACAGCTTTTCCTACAAAATCATTCCTAAATACGCAATTTGACAATTTCTAGTTTTTGGTAAAAAAAAAAAAAAAAAAAAAAAAAAAAAAAAAAAAAAAAAAAAAAAAAAAAAAAAAAAACGTTATGACATGTTTGATCACTTTGCTTGGAAAGGTACCAAGGGAAGATAGGTCTGAGAGGATACTCACTCTCTTTGAAAAGGTGTAGAGGTCCCGTAGAATAGCATGGTCCTATGGCCGTCAGAAAATAGCATGGTAATTCCTAGGGGCGTCAGCAAAATGGTACTTAGTACTCTACTGAAGTGCCCTGGTCTAAACAACAACAAAAAATAATACATTATACCCACATCGATCTTTACTATAAAAATGTGAAGCCTTCCAATCACTTTCGACTATTAAAAGGGCACTAAGCCTTTCGATTTCCAATCGAATGAGCACTTTTGGAAACGACAACGCTTTCTATAAACGCCTTATATGCCCCCAGAGCATAAATTACAACCCTTACCCTAAGGACATTCTCAAAGTCCTAATTTCCATAACTTTCTACTACGTTGAACAAAATGACGTTCTGAAAATTTTGGTTGGATATGTTTGGAGGAATCATGGGCGTGAGAGGGAGGTTAGTTACGGCTCCAATCACTTTCGACTATTACAAAGGGCACTAGCCCTCTCAATTTCGTATTGAATGAGCCCCTTTTGAAGTTTTACGACAACTCTATCTATAAAATCTTATATGCCTCCAGGGTGTAGACTACAACCTTTGCTCTTGGGGCTCTCCGGGGTTTGACATCCTTAAATACATAATTTCCGGAACTTTCAACTATGTTGAACAAAATGGCTATCTCTAAACTTTGATAGAATGTTTTTGGGGAAATGGTGGGCGTAAGAGGGGGGTTAATTACTCTCCACTCACTTTCGACTATTAAAAAGGGCAATTTCAATTTCTAATCAAATGAGCCCTTTTTGAAATTTCTATGACAACTTTCGATATAATCTCTCTGAGGGGGTTATCGTCCTAAAAGACCTAATTTCCAGAACTTTCAACTACGTTGAACAACATGGATATCTCGAAATTTTGACTGGATGTGTTTGGGAAAATGGTGGGCGTGAGAGGGGCGTTAGTCGCTATCCAATCACTTTCAACTATTAAAAAAGGCACTAGCCCTTTCAATTTTCAATTGAATGAGCCCTTTTGAAGTTTCTACGACAACGCTTTCAATAAAAACTTTATATGCCACCAGGGCATAACTTACGACCCTTGCCCTGAGGCTGTAGGGGTAGGGGCTGTCATCCTTAAAGACCTAATTGCCAAAACTTACAACTACGTTGAATAAAATGGTTATCTAAAAATTTTGATTGGATGTGTTTTGGGAAAAGGTGGGCGTGCGAGGCGGGGGGGGGGGGGTAGTTGCCCTCAAATCACTTTTGACTATTAAAAAGGATACTAGCCCTTTGAATTTCAAATCGAATGAGCCCTTTTTCAAGTTTCTACGACAAAGATTTCAATATAAACCTTATATGCCCCCAAGGAATAACTTATAATCCTTGCACTGAGGGTTGTGGGGGAGTGTGGGGAAAAAGTAGGCCTGAGAGGGGGGTTAGTTGCCCTAAAATCACTTTCGACTATTAAAAAGGGTACTAGCCCTTTGAATTTACAATCGAATGAGCCCTTTTTCAAGTTTCTACGACAAAGATTTCAGTAAAAACCTTATCTCTGTGTGTATCTATGTGCATTATCTCTATGTGTGTCGTCTCTATGTGTGTGTCGTCTCTATGTGTGTGTCGTCTCTGTGTGTTTCGTCTCTGTCTGTGTTTCGTCTCTCTGTGTTTGTCGTCTCTGTGTGTGTGTCGTCTCTTTGTGTGTGTCGTCTCTCTGTGTGTGTCTTCTCTCTGTGTGGGTCGTCTCTGTGTGTGCGTCGTGTCTGTGTGTTTGTCGTCTGTGTCTGTTTGTCGTCTCTGTGTGTTTGTCGTCTCTGTGTGTGTCGTCTCTATGTGTGTATCGCCTCTGTGTGTGTGTCGTCTCTGGTTTATGTTATGTTAGGTTAGGGGGGTTAGTTGCCCTCAAATCACTTTCGACTATTAAAAAGGGTACTAGCCCTTTGAATTTCTAATCGAATAAGCTCTTTTTCAAGTTTCTACGACAAAGATTTCAATAAAAAACCTTATACGCCCCCAGAGCATAACTTATAATCCTTGCCCTGAGGGTTGTGGGGGAGTGTCCTCTTCAAAAATATGTTTTCTTATCAGTAAATCAACTACGCTGAACAAAATGGCTATCTCAAAATTTTTATTGGATGTGTTTGGGGGAAGGATGGGTGTGGGGGGGGGGGGCTAGTTGCCCTCCAATCACTTTTGACTATTAGAAAGGGCACTAGCCCTTTGAATTTCCAATCGAATGAGCTTTTTTTGAAGTTTGTACGACAACACCTTCTTTAAAAACCTTAAATGCCCCCAGGGCATAACTTAAAACCCTTGCCCTGAGGGCTGTGGGGGAGTGTCCTCCTCAAAATCATATTTTCTATCTGGAAATCAACTGCGCTGAACAAAATGGCTATCTCAAAATTTTGATTGGATCTGTTTGGGGAAATGATGGGTGTGGGGGGGGGGGCTAGTTGCCCTCCAATCACTTTCGTCTATTATAAAGAGCGCTAGCTCTTTGAATTTCCAATCGAATGAGCATTTTTCGAAGTTTCTTATGACAACGCCTTCTATAAATACCTTATATGCCCCCAGGGCATAACTTAAAGCCCTTGCCCTGAGGGTTGTGGGGGAGTGCCCATCTCAAAAACATATTTTTTATCTGGAAATCAACTACGCGGAACAAAATGGCTATCTCAAAATTTTGATTGGATGTGTTTGGGGGAATGATGGGCGTGGGGGGGGGCTAGTTGCCCTCCAATCACTTTCGACTATTAAAAAGGGCACTAGCCACTCCAATTTCCAATCGAATGAGCCCTTTTCAAAGTTTCTACGACAACTCCTTCGATACGAAGTGTCCGGGTATGGAGAACCAAAAAAAACAACAACACATTGTGCCCACATCGTTCTTTATTTAGGCCGCGCTAATTAATACAAAAAATTAATACACAAAGCCCATTTTCTCTCTATTCAGGCAGTACTATTATGGTACCTATTATATGTAAGGTCAAGGTAAAGGGATGTCAAAAATCTTTCAGACTCACATCCAAACATAATGATTACTACAATAGCAATTGTGTCACAGCTATCTTTAATGCCTGGATACAAGCCTAGTCAAAAAACAATTTTTTTTTACTTTTTTTTTTTAATTGGCATTATGAACCAACCAATATTGCAAACCAAAAAAATGATCAAAATCTTGTACATAGACAGGGGTTAAATCCAGGCATTAGGAGGGTGACAGGAATTGCCTGAAACCCAACTTTCACTGAAACAATTATTATATAAAGAAAGAACAAATTGAAAAATTGAACAGACAATCAAATGGTATTACTCTTTTATTGTCCCATAGTGTCTAATTTAGAAAATCAATTTTGCACCAAGATTATCCTAAATAAACTTGGTAGTCTCATTTATCAAAGGCAAGTACCTTGCTCAGAGTTATCTGAAATTACATTGTGAAACTCTACAGTTCTCTGATTCAAAAGTTCACATTTATGACATTAAAGCCATGCGGGGTGATGTCTTGCAACAAAAGAATGCAAAAACTTATATCAATTTGTGAAAAGGTCATATAAAATTTTGGAAACTACTTAGAAAGATTATTTAAAACTTTTATGATTCGTTTTTTTTTACAGTGGCAATACACAGGTCTGAACTCATTTGTTTTATTAACTTACTTTGCAGATAAGGCTTCTATTCAGTTGAGTCACAGGCAGTCAGTGGAGTTGAATTAGAGTTTATAATCCAAATGTAATAGAATATGTCAAATTGGACCAAAGTGGTTATTTTGGAAACGTAAAAGGCAAATACTCAGCATGGATATTACTATATAAAATAAAGAAACACCTGTTTCAAACTACATTCTCATAAAAAAAAAAAAATCCTAGAACTCCTCCTAATCTTACTCAAATTACTGAGATTGTTTGTTCAAAACTTAAAAGTAAAAAAAAAGTATAATCAAATCGAAATTACAAGATTAGGAACCAGTGCTCTATGTTCCTGCTCTCCATAAGGATTAAAAAAAAATCAGTTGAAAGTAAGGAACAACACTAAAACTTGAAACAAATAGAAATTATTCTATACATGAGGGGCTGCCCCTTCCTCATCTTTTGCTCTTTACACAAAAGTTTTAAAGTTCTTAAAAATACTTCTCATAAAAGTACAATGGACCTTTTGTTTCAGAAGCTGTTCTTAAGGAATTGGGAAAGTAAACTTTTGGCATAAAGATGAAGGGCTGATGAAGAGGCAGCCCTCAATTTACAGAATAATATCTGTTTGTTTGAATTTTTATTTCAGTCCTCACTTTCAACTGAAAAACTTCTTTTAAATTTCTTCCTTTTTTTCAAATCATACCAGGAAATCCCTCTCCCCTGTGTAAAATTTCTCTGATTAATTTCCTTGGAAGCTTTCCTTATAATAACTTCCAGACTTTTCAACTAAAAAAGGCCTTTTCAATTTCCAATCAAATGAGCCTTTTTTGAAGTTTCTACAACAACAAATGGCCATCTAAAAATTTTTATCATATGCATTTCAGGGAAATACAAGGTGTGTGGGGGGGGTATAACCCTCCAATCACTTTGAATCTTAAAAAGAGTACTAGAACTTCTAATTACGAATCCAATGAGCCCCCTCTGAAGTTTATACAACCACCCTATCTATAAAAACTGTATATGCCCTCAGGACATAGCTTACAGTCCTTGGCCCGAGGGCTGTGGGGGGGGGGTGTTGTAATCCTCAAAGACATAATTTCCAGACCTTTTAACTATGCTGAACAAAATGGCTATCTTAAAACTTTTATTGGATGTGTTTGGGAAAATGGTGGGCATGAGAGAGTGGTTAGTTGCCCTCTAATCACTTTTTGACTATTAAAAGAGGCACTAACCCCGTCAATTTCCAATTGAATGAGCTTTGTTAGAAATTTCTACAATAACAAATGGCCATCTCAAAATTTCCATTAGATGCAGTTAAGGAAAATACATGGTTTGGGCGAGGGTATCCACCCTCTAATCACTTTGAATCTTAAAAAGGGTACTAGAACTTCTGATTACAAATCCAATGAGCCCCCTCTGAAGTTTATACAATCACCCTTTCTATAAAACTTTATATACCCCCAGGGTATTGCTTACAACCCATACCCTGAGGGCTGTGGAGTGGGGGGTTGTCAGACTAACTACACTGAATAAAATGGCTATCTCAAAATCCTGATTGGATGTGTTTGGGAAAATGGTGGTTGTGGTAGGGGGTTTAGTTGACCTCTAGTCACTTTTGGTTATTAAAAGGGATACTAGCCCCTTCAGTTTCCGATCAAATGAGGCTTTTTAGAAGTTTCTACAACAACAAATGACCATCTCAAAATTTCCATCAGATGTATTTTGGGAAAATACAAGGTGTGGGTCACCCTCTGATCACTCTGAATCTTAAAGAGGGAACTAAAGAGGGCTTGAAAGTTATGTGGATGACTTGAGATGGACTCGAGTATGGAGGGAGAGAGAAGATGTGGAATGGATGAGTAAAATTGAGTTTTAAATTTGAAATTTTTGATTTAAATGTTATAAAGCATAAAAAGTTTTAGATTGTAAATTTAAAAAAAAAAATTGAGGAAATAAAGTTAGTATTATGACAACTGAATTTAAATTATATTTTAATGGTTAATGTATGAATTTTGAGTAGCCAAAAGGGTATTAAAAAGAATTTAATAGTTTATTTGTGGGTTATTAAAGAATGATTAGAATGGCGTGCATAAAGATATGCATAAAGATAGTTGCGAGGGCGCATCAACAATGTCAAATTTAGAAACAATTCTATGGTTCCAGTACCACCAAGGCAAACGCAGTAGATCTTTACAATACTTAAAATATCCTGAGCGTATTTTATTCGTATCCTTCTTGTGAAGGAGGAAAGCAAAACCAGGAAGATAAAAAACAGCAGGGGCACAAAAACTAGAATAAAGACGGCAAAGTCCTTTTCGGTTATACCGACCACGATTGGATGAAATTTTTCCGTAAAGAGCCCACATACTTTTCAGCTCACAGGACGTAATATCAGAGCAAGTAGTCGAAAGTGACGTGGAAAAAGGTACAACTTGCTCAACATGTTACAGATGAAGAACTCAAGCAAAGAGGTGATGCTGGTGGAGGAGTCCTAAAACACAAAAACCCATATTTGACAGCATTAACTGAAAAGCCTACTGCACACAGTGCAGCTGAAAGCAGGTCAGAGTTTGCAAATAGACTTACTGAATCGATACTGAAAGAATTCCAACCCTCATCATATTACAACCTTGAGTATGAACAAATATTCATCTACTATCCCTCTCCACATGCCCCAAAAGCTTCACGTTAATTCCCTTAACCTCTACTTAGGCTAAGCGAGCCCCACTTTTCCTGATATTGCACAAATACGTTTTTGACAACCATTGACGCAGGAAGCGTCTTTTTATTTGATTCAATTTCCCACTCAACTCGCCCAGGCAGCATTAACTCAATACCCTTAGCTGTTCCTGATATACCACTCATATGCCCTTCTGACAAAGCTGGGTGTACATACTGTCTTTTGATTTAGTTCAACATCCTCAACGTTCAATATCCAATATCCTTAGTTTCTCCTTATATATTGCAGAGACGCCCTTTTGACAATCTGGATGCACAATTTTTTTTTTTTTTTTACATTTCCCTCTACTTTCCCTGAAAGTTTTAACTTAAAACCCTTTTCTTTTCTTGAGATATTGCATCTGAGGCATTTTGAAAAATGGATGCACTTGGATTCTTTTGATTTAGTTCAATAGTAGTAGTAGTAGTAGTAGTAGTAGTAGTAGCAGTAGTAGTGGGAGTAATAGTAGTAGTCAGAATAGCAGTAGTAGTAGTAGTCGCAAGTAGTCACAGTTTTAATTGTAAGTAGTCATAGTAGCATGTAGGCTAGTTGCAGATGCAATTACAAATAGTCAGAGTCACATGTAGTCGTAGTTTCAGTTAGTCACAAGTAAGCACAGCCACTGTGTCAAGTACCCACAGTCGCAATCAGTTGCAGTCGTTAGTAGCTGCAGATGCAAGTAGTTGGTGCAGTCAAGGTTGCATGCAGTCGCAGTCACAAGCAGTTGGAGTCACAGTTGCAAGCAGTCAAGGTCGTAATCAGTCACAGAAAGATTCGCAATCGCAGTTCCAGGTAGTGGCAGTTCCAAGTAGTGTCAGTCACAATTAGGAGTAAAATCCGTAAGTAGTCAAGACTGCAATTAGTAGCAGTCACAAGTATTCGCAGTCGCAAAGCACTAGCAGGTTGTCACAGTCGTAAACAGTGGCAGCTGCGGTAAAAAAAATAGTCGCAGAAGCAGTAGAATAAACAGTCACAGTAAAAGTATTAGTAGTAGAAATTGTAGTAGCAATGAGAGTTTCAATTTAATACCCTCAGTACGCCCTTTTGACAAACTGCATGTGTATACTCGGTTTTTAATAAGTTGAACATCCACTCCAACATCTCCTGAAAGTTTCAGCTGAATACCCTCAACAAGTCCAGAAATATTGCAGACGCAAGCTTTAAACAGCCCTATTTAGATAAACATACCCGTCAACATGCCATAAAAATTTCAACTTAGTACCTTTAGCTGTTACTGAGATTTCACAAATACGCGCTTATGACAGACCTGGATGCACACAGTGTCTTTTGATTTGGTTCAAAATCCCCAATAATATGCTCTGAAAGAACCAACATAAAACCCCTAGCTGTTCTTGGGATATTGCACCTATACCCTTTAGACAACCTGGACATACATAGAACCTTTTGATTTAACTTGACATCCCACTCCACTTTCTCTGAAAGTTAAAACTGAATTACCTCTTTTGCTCCTGAGACACAGTTCAATAGCAGTAGTAGATACCCTGAAAGTTTCAAGTTAACATCCTCAGCCACTCCTGAAATATTACTGATCTGCCGTTTCCAACAACCACCATACACAGTGCCTTTTCATTTAGTTTTACATTCCCCTCACCTTTCCCTAAAAGTTTCAACTTAATACCCTATTCAGGGCCTGTGAGTCCTGAGACATTGCATCTATGCCATTTTGACCACCTGGATGCACTTAAACTCTTTTGGTTTAGTTTGATAGTTGTAGTAGTAGCCTGGAATACCCTCAACCATTCCTGGTATATTTCTTATATACCCTTCTTACAACCTGTATGCATATAGTGTGTCCTGATTTATTTTTATGTCCCCATAATTTTCCTTGGCAGTTTAAACTTAATACCCTATTCCAGTCCTGATATCCTATCCCACCCATGCCATTTTTACAACCTGGATGCCCTTAAACTATTTTGATTTAGTTCACAAGTAGCAATAGAAGTAGCAATAGTAGTAGTAACATAAGTAGCTTTGAAAGTTTTAGCTTAATACCCTTTGCTGGGATATTGCTGATATAACCATTTGGCAGCCAAAATGTGCATAGCATGCCTTGATTCAGGTCAACGTCCCTCCTAACATGCCCTGTAAGTTTCAACTTAACGTTGTAAGTTAAGATATTATGAGATATTATGACAAAACCTTTTGAAAACATGTATACATATAATGTGTTTTGATCTAGTCAAATGTTCCTCTTTAACATTTCCTGAAAATTTCACCTCAATATACTTAGCCTTAGTAGTAGTGCTAGCAGTAGTAGCAGTATCAGTAGAAGTAGCAGAGGTAGGCTAGTTTTCAGATTTTTGTCTCTTAGTAACTCAACATCTGCCTAAAAATTAACTGAAAGATTCAACTTAATACCCTTGGCCTCAGTAGTAGTAGTAGCCATTGCAGTATTATTAGTATCTGCAAAGTGCCTTTTCGTTAATTTACCTTCCCCTTTAAGATGCTCTAAAAGTCTCAACTTAATACCAAAAGCTCTTCTTGGGATATTGCTGATACCTCTTTCAACAAACTGCTTGCAATAGTTTTGATTTAGTTCAACGTTCTCAGCAACATTTCCTGAAAACTTCCCCTTAATATTCTTAGCCTTAGTAATAGTAGTAGTTGTAAGAGTAACAGTAGTGGTACTAAAAGTAGCTTACTAGTAGTATGAACATGATGCCTTTTTGTTAATTCAATATCCACCACAAAATGCCCCAAAAATTTCAACTTAATACTCTAAGCCTTTTGGTTAGTATAACATCCCCCTCAACATGCCCCAGAAGTATGAAATTAATACCCTAAGCTACTCCTGGGATACTGCTGATATGCCCTTTTGACAAATTGCATGCACATAATTGTATTTTGATTCAGTTTAATATCCCCCTCAGTATTCCTTGAAGATGTCAGTTTAATGCCCTATTCCTTGGTATAAGTATACTAGCAGCAGTAGTATTAGTACTAATAGTAGTAGTAAAAACAATAGTAAGCATATAGTCCCTCTACGTCAATTCAACATCCTCCTTAACATGCCCTGAAAGTTTCAACATAATATTATAGGCCTTTAGGTAGTTTAACATACGTTTCTACTGTCCAACATGCCTCTCTCGATTTTGGACTGAATTAAAGTTGCAAAATCATATGAGGCATTGTAGTCGGCATGGCTACCAGACAGTGGAAATGGTTTCAGGGGATAGGGCTATTTTATGTTTTAAAAATTTTCAAAACACCCTCCTCCAGTGCAACAAAATATCTTTAGACTGTGAAGCTAAGCCGGTGGAGGTGAATGATCCTCGATTTCCAAACCGAATCAAAGAACATCAAGCTATTGCAGTGTCCTATGCTCATGCGCAAAGAGACAGTTCTAACACCATGCGGTTGTTAGAAATAGTAGAAACATTGGATGAGGGGGAGTGTATGGTCAAGGCACTGACTAAACTAATTGGCACAGCTAATGGTGCTATTTCTCGTTTGAGAAATACCCATTATCCTATGATTTTGTCTGCAGAGGATCGTCTCGCGATTAAAAATCAAAAAATATGTTGGGTTTGTAAGGGGGAGTTTGTAGAGGGGGATAAGGGGACTAAAGGAAAAAGAGGTGGTGGGAGGGGGAAAGTCAGAGATCATAATCACTTGTGGCAGGAAATATCCTCTGGGGGTAGTAATTTTAGAGGGGTTGCGCATCAATCGTGTAACTTAAATGTTAGCCAGCAGTTTTTTATCCCTGTTTTTATCCACAACTCAAATTACGATTTAAAATTTATTTTACCGGCACTGGCACGTATGCATAGGGAGGGAGGGGGAGTAGACAGTCCATGGGTAAACAGTTCATTTACCTATAACATTATTCCCAAATCGGCCGAGAAGCTGTTGCTTCTCGAGCTGAAATGGCAGGTAGTAAATAATGGGCATACGTGTTGGAATAAAATCAGGTTTTTAGATTCTTTTAGTTTTTTTCCCAAGGCATTGAGTCAATTGATTCAAGTGCAAAAAAGCGACAATTTTGATAGCTTTCCCTTGCTTAAACAGCACTTTCCAGACAGTGAAATGTATGACCTGTTGACCTGCAAAGGTGTATACGCATACGACTATTACTGTTCTGGCGCTCGCTTAAGAGAGGTGAAACTACCTCCAATTGAAGCTTTTTACAATTCACTGACCAGCAGTGAATGCAGAGCCGAGGAATATGAGTTTGCCAAGAAGGTGTGGTCTAAGGGGGATTGTAAAAATCGGTGGGATTATTGTAGACTGTACTTGGCCAGTGACGTTTTAACTCTGTTGGATATAATCTGTAAGAACACAGATCAAATCTATTCAGAGTTCGGGTTAGATATAGGCTACTATTTTTCCACACCCCGTTTGGTGATGGATTTGATTTTAAAAATTAGTAGGGAGGAAATAGGCCTAATCACAGATGTAGATCAGCACCTTTTTGTAGAGCGTTCAATGAGGGGTGGGTATGTTTTTCATGGGGACCGCGTCTTGTCAACCGATCCAAGCGGACAAAACAGCACCGGTCCAAAGTCAAATGCAGTGTTCTTGGACATGAACTCATTGTACCCCTCGGCAATGTATCACTACTCTTTGCCGTGTGGGAACTATCAATGGCTTGAGAATCCTTGTGAGTTCCCCGACATTACCACCGTCGATGACAATGGGCCAAAAGGATGGTTCTTTGAAATTGACGGGCACATTCCTCTGGCGCTTCACGACTCCGTCAAAGATTTTGTTTTTCCCTGTATCAATAGACCCGTGAGCAGGGACTCATTGAGCCCCTACAATCGATCATTGGTCGAGGATATGGGGATGCACTGGACTCCCTCTAAGCAAAAACTGATTGCTGATTTGGACCCTAAGGAGAATATCGTTGTTCACCATGTGTTTTTGCACTGGATGGTGAACAATGGCTTCAAAATCACCAAAATACATAGGGTCCTGCAGTTCAATCAGCGACCATATTTAAAGACGTTTATCGACACTTTAGTCGATAAACGCTCTAGGGCAAACTCAAAGGTGGAGAAGGAAATGTACAAACTCATTCTAAATTCAGCGTTTGGCAAAATGTGTGAAAGCGTACGTAACAGATCTCGCTGCGATGTTGTGACTGACCCTCTAGAGTGTGCACGAATTATTGCCGACCCCAATTTTACATCGTTCACGAGCATTGAGGCTGGCATGGTTCTTCTACACAGGCGAAAGCGAAATGTGGTACTGAACAAGAATATAGCAGGCGGCAGTTCAGTACTGGAAATTTCCGAAAAGCTCATGTTGTCGTTTTTTTACATTGTGTGCAAGGTGCATTGGCCACAGGAGGGGGAGGTTCAAGTTTACTATGGGGATACCGATGCTCTGCTGTTAAAGGTAAATGGGACCGAGGATTTATTGGGTGATCTAGAAAAGGGGGAACACATCAGCTCGCGGATGGATTTCACCAACTCGCTTTTAAATTCATAATTCTCGCTTTTTAATTCCCTCGCTTTTAAATTCATAATGTTCAACTGTGCTAGTTCATGTTCCAATTGGTTTTTTTTCAAGTGTTTTTTTGTTGTATAGAAAAGTTTGCTAATGTACATAAAGTGTTGTTGTTGTACAGAAAAGTGTTTTTTAAGACAATAAGTGTTGTACAAAAAAGTGTTATTGCTGGTGATGGACAAAAAGTGTTTTTATTTTTTGTTGTACATAAAGTGTCATTTTTATCGTTGTCAATTGTTCACGTTGAACAAATAGACGTTTTCATGTTGCCGAAATAAATGCTGCCATGAAATATTGTTTCTTTATTGTTCTTGTTAACGTACTAGATAGATCTATGGGAAAATTATTGCTAATACTACTTATTCATTGGACACGTATGATTTACAGTTAGTTGTAGTCCAACTGTTGTCAACAGCAGCAGCAGCAGCATGTATCAATTTAAAACACCCTTCAGATCGTTTCTGTGTGGGCCCTCGATGTCGGGGAAAACAACACTTTTAGCTAAAATAATTCAAAATTGCGATAAAATGTTTTTGGAAAAACCGAAGAAAATCTACTATTGCTATAGTATTTGGCAGGAGTCCTATGATCAAATAAAAGCTATTGCCACAACCATACCAATACAATTCATACGGGGACTTGATGTTTTCAATAGTATTGAATCGAACTCATGGCTGATTATTGATGATTTGGCCGAAACCATTGAACAGTTCTCACAGGAAATGCTACAACTGTTCACCCTTCGCTCCCATCATGAACACATTTCCATAACCCTAGTTCTACACAATCTGTTTCATCAGAGCAAATGTATGCGAACCCTTGCTTTGAATTGCACTATCTATATTATCTATCGAGTTGTTCGTGATTCTAGCTCGCTCATAACTCTCAATAAACAGATATACCCCGGTGCCCCAAAATTTCTGTTGTCAGCGTACACTCAGGCGACTAATAAACCCTACGGTTACATTTTGCTGGATCTTAATCAGAGCACGCCCGAGGACCTACGTGTAGTCACCGACATTTTCGACAATGAAATTACAGTATATCTTCCGGTGAACAGTAGAAAAGACTATTAGTTGGCGTTATGACACTGAAGAAACTACACGAACAACGGCATTTATTTTCCGTTTTAAGCACTTCAAAACCCTTGCTTAGGAAGGCCATACTCAAACATGGTGTTGACAATGATTTCATTAATCTAATATCTGAACTTTGTTTAAATTTAACTGAGGGCAATGTTCAACTGCCAGAAGGTGTTAGACAACAGACAAAGCAACATCGTTCCACTGTACGCGCCTTGGCTTGTAAAAACAAGGGAAAAATTTTTAAAAGAAAACGGCTCCTTCAAGCAGGCGATAGCTTTTTCACACTTTTACTGCCAATAATTGCAGGACTTGTAAACAGTTTTCTCTAGAGAGAGAGAATGGCTAAACCCTATAAATTGACACCATTTGAACTTGTCCTCTCGCCCGTCGAACATTTTGAAGACAATCTAAGCAAATTCATTAATGATGAGAATATTGCTGATGACGAAAAAACTGCTTTTACTTCAAGATGCATTGCGACGTGTGGACAAACATAAACCTTATCGTGAGAGACCCACCGCCGCCACTGTTACCGATCCCTCTAAACAGGAAACATCTCCTCAAGATTCTGCAGCAGCATCAAAGGAGAAGGAATTGAATTCAATTGTATCGAAAATTGGAAACCTATTGCCACTGACCTATCGTGAACAGAGTAAAAGAGTATTATCATATCTCATGTTGGAAACTGGTGATCAAGTTCAAGTCGATAGCACAGGGAAACGAATTATAATTCAGGGAAAAAGTTATAATCTAGTTGATTTAATTTGTGATATGGTGACGAATCGTAAAGGACTTTTATCCTTTGACAATAATCTATACACCTTTCTAAGTGTATCAAACTTCCCCAAAAGTCTTATTGGCAATAAGTAAATTCTAAAGAAACTAAGAGAATATAGTCCTCCAACAACACCAACACCACCATTTAAAAAAGAAGAAGAAGATTCAATATTTGAAAATACTAGCAGCAGCAGCAATGATTTTACAACACCTGTGGCTGCTAGTCAAAAGCGAAGACGAATTGATTCACCCTCCAGTGTGCAAAAGGGGAGTGGACATTACACTACGTGTTTGCGTTCAAAATGGATGAAGTTCTGAAAGGTGTCTATGAAAATATTGGTGAAGCGGGAAGTTTAAGTTCTCCCAAAACGCTTTCTAAAGTTGTCTCCGGCACCACATTTAAAAAAGCAAAAGAGTATCTAGAGAATGAACCGAGTTACACACTGCATCGGAATCACAGGCTTCGCGGCAAACAATATCGACAAACTAAAGCCTTTTTCCCTCTGCATATAATGCAAACGGATCTTTTAACTTTAGACGCTATTCAACAGCGTCACAATGCACCCCACAAATATATTCTGGTGGCAATCAGTGTCTTTATTCGCTATGCCTATGCCATTCCACTGCGATCAAAGGGAGGTGTTGAAGTTGCTCGGGCCATTGAAAGTATTCTTGAACAGGATTCGTAGAGAAAAATTCAATCGGATCGTGGCAGTGAATTTGTTAATCCCCATGTGCAAAAGGTTCTTTTGAAATATAATACAACACTTTATCATAGTCAGAGCCCGATAAAGGCTGCATTGGCTGAACGATTAATAAGAACGATTCGTCTATTAATTTCAAGATATTGTACCCTGAAAAATACACCGGCTTTTATTCATGATTTAGATAAAATCATGCAGATATACTACCATCGACCTCATCGATCTCTGTCCAACTCAAGCCCTCGGGAAGTTCACTACAGTGAAAATACATTTGATGCTTTTCTAAATCAATACTCCAATTTTGAAAAAAATGTGAAGAAGAAATTCAATGTTGGTGATACTGTTCGAATTAAGAGAACCACCAATATTTTTGAAAAGGGGAATTATTTATGGAGCACCGAACTTTTTAAAGTGTCCAAAATCCTGGACACCGAGCCCACGACATATCGACTGCGAGACACCAAAGATGATGAGATTCTCGGCGGTTTTTATGAATATGAACTGCAAAAAGTTAGAAACACTAGTGAAATGTGTCAAATTGAAAAGATATTAAAGAGTCGTACTCGTAGGGGCAAGAGACAGTTGCTTGTTCGCTGGCTAGGATACAGCTCAGATTTTGATTCTTGGGTCAGTGCTGAAAATATTAACAATGCCCAATGATTTCTATGTGACTTTCATGTCCAATGTTTCTGATCCTCTCTACAATGACTTGAATAGAACAAGTGATTTTTGGACGAAACTCTCCCCCACCATCAAATTCGACGACGGAAAGTATGAAGTGGCTCTTGTCGACTGTATTCTCAAAAATACCTATGACATCCTTAGAAAAGATCGTAAATATGATATAAAATTAGACCCTATGATTGGCCGCCACCATCCTCAAGTGATCAAGAACAAATTCAAAAAATCCATTGGATGGATTATCAATATATTGAATTACCCTACGAGGAATTCACCTGTATGAATGATTTATGTCGTTCTATTAATAAAAGAATTTCCGCTCGTAAAAAAGGAGCTTTTCATTTCAACTATTCAAAGGAGGAGGGTAAGATCTACATTAGTTCACCTATTGCCAGTGAAAAGGTTATTCTCAATGATAACCTAAAGGATGTTCTTGGCTTTAAGCTCAATATAATCAATGATAAAAGTGCCGGAAACACTAATTTCATTTTTGCTGACTACCCGCCTGCCTTCTCCACAGACACTTGTATATTTCTCTACGCTTCATTTGTGGAAACATCTCGGGTTGGTAATTCAAATGTTCCCCTCCTACGAGTTCTTGAACGAAAAACCAATCAAGAGCACATTCACCACTACAATATAAAGCATCTTCAGTATATTCCCGTAAACACTTCCTATTTGGAACTCTGTCAGTTAACACTAAGAACTGAATTGGGTGATCCCATAGCAATTTCAAAAGGTTTGGCTGTGACTACATGCCATTTTCGTCCCATCGTTCAACAACAAGATGTCTAATAAAAAAGTGGTATTCACTTGTCCTGATATTGACTGCTATGTTAATACTCTTGGCCCAAGACAACAGGGCAATGGAATGGACTATTACAAAGGTCGCTCGTCAATGTCTGGCTACGGTCTTGGCAGTTGGTTTGCTAAGCTGTTCTGCTCTTCACTACCACTGACTAGAAAATATCTTGTACCGGCTGCGACAGATTTTGCATCCTCTACACTATACGATTGGGGCTCTGGCAAGGATTTTAAAAAAAGTGCTACGACAAATCTTAGGTCCAGTGCGCGAACCCTTGGCGAGAGATTAAAACAAAATGGATGACAGTGGTCAAATATGGCTCTGAAGCATGGACGCTTCGAAAAGCGGATGAAGATTTGCTAGATGTTTTCCAGAGAAATTGCTTAAGGATTGTTCTGGATACCCGGCTGACTGACCGTATTTCAAACAATAGGCTAAACGAAAAATGTGGTTCAATACCGCTTTCTAGGTCTATAATGAAAGAAAGGTTGAGGTGGTTAGGGCATGTTGTGCGGATGAAGGATGACAGATTGCCAAAGATTGTTCTTTTCGGCCAACCATCTAGGGCTAAACGGAAAGCAGGTCGTCCCCGTCTGGGGTGGGAGGACGTCATAAAGAAAGATTTAAAGGAAATGGGAACTTCGTGGGCGGGTGTAAAAAGGGAGGCTTTGAATAGATTGGGGTGGAGGAGGAGCGTGCGTAGCTGTGTTGGCCTCAGGCGGCTTGGTGCTGCGATGAGTTGTTAGTAGTAGTAGTAGTAGTAGTAAAGGCTTAAAAAGGTCGAGAAACAATGCATCACTCATCAGTCTCCACTCAGGTCGGAAACGAAAGACATCACCCCTCTTGTCAAAGAAAATAAGGAAAAAGCCGACACGTAGTGTAAACAGAAGAAGAAGCCCCAGGAAGAGAATTGTTAGATCGAAACTAGATTTCTTCTCTTAAGATGTCCTACCTACCGCATAAGGATTCTCAACCTTCAATCACCGCCTCATTGAATCTATTCAATGCAGAAAATGTTGATGTGAGTGTCAAGCATGGATACTATGAACAATTTTATCCACAACAACCCCTCTCCGATAATATCCACTTTCAAATTTATTCCAATGAAGACTACTTTATGGACATGTCTTCAACATTTATAGATTTACAAATGAATGACCGGAAATCCGATAATACAATGCCAATTCGGGCCGATGGAATATCCTATGAAAATTGTATATTAAATAATTTATTTCGTCAAATTAGTGTCTACATCAATGGCACGCTGGTGAGCACAAGCAACAATCTCTCAAATTATACAAGCTATATGCAATTCATGCTGATGACACCCGAGTCATACACGAAATTGAGAGGCACCTCCAATGGATATGAATATATTACTAATACTGATAGTACAGATGCACTTAAAAATGCTACAACTAGTGAATTACATCTAGTTGGAAAAATATATCATGAAATATTTAATATACCCCAATGGCTGCCGCCCAATGTTAAAGTGGATATAAAACTGACGCTTGCACCCTCCAATTTCATATTGAGAAAAGAACTTGCTGCCAATCCTGATATAAGTCTCTCCCTCACCTCGGCAATACTTCATGTACGCAAACAACAGGTCATGAGTTCTGTTGCTTTGGCAGTGGAAAAACTGAGAGCCAATGGAAATAATATTAAACTACTTGTTCCTCATACAATCACCAATCAACGTCATATTGCCATGGGCTCACGCACCTTCACCGATCCTTCCTTTATCAATGGTGAAATTTCGTCAAAACTCGCTTTGGCATTTGTAAAAAGCGCTAGTGCAATAGGATCGTGGACTGAATTCCCACATAAATTCGAGATGTTTGGACTTTCATCTCTTGTGTGCAAAGTAAACGGTATCCCACTCTACAATCTATCTTTTGATAAATCCTATAGAACATTGTATGAGTTAATCATGCAAACCCTAGATCATGATTCGCAACTATTTGAAAATGGTATAACCGAAGATATGTTTGCTAAAACACATGGTATGATTGTACTGGATTTGTCTGGCACACAGGATATGAGTATAGTACGTACGGGGAGTGTGCGTTTAGAGCGTACATTTGCCGACCCATTGGCTGAGAGTATTGCACTAATCTCACTAAATCAATATGAAACCTATTGGGAAATCACTCCCAAAGGCAGTGTTCTACTAGACTTGGCGCCATGAACACCAGTCAAATAATCAATGTGTTTAATATGGACCCCTACATGTCCCAGTACAAATCCTATTGTCTACCCTCGGACTTTCTTGGAAAAATTCAAAGTGTCAACAATACCTTGATTATTGTTAATAGCAGTCCGTCGACTGTGCTGACGGGTCATTGGCTGTGCATCTTTCAAACAATGAAGACGATTGAATTTTTGGATCCTCTTGGTCTACCGTATACATTTTACACACCTCACATCAGCAACTATATTGAGAGCAGTGGGAAAACTATTATTCAAAATCGGAGGAGGGTGCAGGATCTAATGACTAAAAGCTGTGGCTTCCATGCACTACTATATTTTGTGTTCCGATGTCGCGGCTATACTTACAAGCAGTTTCTCCACATTTATAGTGACAATCCACGTCTGAACGACTTTCTAGTGGAAAATATCCTCTCAGACCTATACAGTATTGATTTCAGTGCCCTAAGAGTAAAGTGCTTAAAAAATGTTTGTGAATTTGTTTATTAATAAAATGCATATATATATATATATATATATATATACAACAATGTCTTTAAATCTACACTTTAGATTTCTTCTTCTTCTTCGATGTATAGGCAACTGTCGTGAACCACTAATGCCGGTAAATCATTTGGATTCACTGTATATTGATCTTGATTGACTGCAAAGTCAGGGTCACATTTTCTACAGTACAATGTAACTTCACTCTTGTCATATCTCTTTGTATAGTCAATGATACTATTTGCATTCATATTATTAAATTCACGACTTTCAATCTGTCTATTTGAAGCAATATCACATACAGTGTTTTCAAATGGTGAATCACATTCGGTAACTGCCAAATAAAAATCACTTGGTTTATAGTCATAGTAGGCAGTGTCGTCACAAAGATGACGTAGAAACCAAATTGTCTTGTTACCCCAACAGTTGAATCGTAGACCAGATTCCTCTTCCCAGAATAATTTAAATCCACGACGATACCGATCTCGTAGAAATAAACTAAAATCACGTTTAGGATTCTTTCCAATCATAGCGGGGTAAGTATTCTCCCACTGATCACATTTATCATAGTGACAATTGGAGCACAGGTGCCCTCTAGGGTGAGAGTCACAAATCTCTTCAAGACATGAATTACATCCTTTAATTTGTACTGCATAGCCTCTATGTAATTTACAAGGATTACATAATTTGCACTTTTCACTATAGTCATCAATAATTGTACAATTCTCACATTGAGTCCAACTGCCAAGAGTGTACATGCACAATGGACATGTATAGAACATTTTTTTTGGTTTCCGATGTCAACTCTCTCACAGCTAAAACGAAACTGATCGTCCTCGCTCGATAAATTCAGTGAGGGGAATGGGGAGAGGAGTACCTCTTTGACGTTACCTCTTTCGAATGAGGAGCCATCTTCATTGAATCCATTGGCAATGTTTTCAAAAGTATATCCACGATATGATTCTGCTTTGTTCCAATTAATATATCAATAAATTGACTATAAGCACTTGAGTCACATTTTAAAAGTTTCATACAATAGTCCAATGGGGGAGAATCACTCCTCATTATATTGTCAAGTGTTCCCTGACGTGAGAATATCCTACGTTGAAGAGATAACTCGAGAAAATCGTCATCCAAAATCAAATGTTTTTCCATAAACACTAGATTTGATCTAATTCTCTCTTTCTCAAATTTATTCATTTTTCAATCCTTTCACTCTGACTGTTGACTCTAGACTGACCCTGATTCGTTAGCCCTAACCTAACCTAACCAGAAAAGAAAGGGAACATTTTCGATTTCGAAACAATTTTATTGAATAATTATAACAACAATAATACTAAGCATGTACAATTAGCGATAGAGTTTATTGTCTTCGATATGTTTCACCAATGCACTTAAAGCACATTGAAGTCTATTCACATGTGCTATATCAACTTTAGCAGCGAAACATAATTTATCTTCCATTTTAAATTTGCTCAAGGATATCACATATCTTGCATATACTTCATCCCATTCCAGACAAAGCCGTGATCCTCTCGTGATTTCCACCGCAATGTTTGGTGCTCTTGTATTATTACCATCAGCTCCACTATCAACTTCTAATAGGGTAAACATTCCACTCATCGCCATCACAAATATATATCCAAATGAGTAAAGTCAAAACTGTTCTTCTCACTCCTTTGAATTCTATTCACAGACTAATAAAACTATAGCAAAAATCCTTTCCTCATATTCCCTCCGCCGCTAATATGTAAACCGACTCGCTGATTGGCTGAGAAGGAAACACGTGATCATGTTTCCTAATTCATAGATCATAACATTCGTAAGAAGTGTCATTGACTCCGGTCCCCATTAGACTCAATAATCCAGAAAACATCCATCAAAGTGAGAAAATTCCTGTTTTTCCATTCTCACTGACATAAACCATAAAAAAGACATAAATTGATATTGACATCCATGAAAAACATCAAATAAATTGACCAACACTCATAACCGTCCAAGAAACATCCATAAAAGTGAGAAAATTCCTGTTTTTTCAAGTGAGAAAAATTTTGTTTTTTTATTCTCAGTGAGAAAACCATAAAACATGCCCATATATGGTGCCCCGTTTGGACCTTCTGAGGCCTTTCTACTCCTAATTTCAAGAACTTTCAGCTACGTTGAACAAAATGGATATCTAAAATATTGATTGGATTTGCTTGGGAAAATGGTGGGCGTGATAAGGGCGTTAGTCGCTCTCCAATCACTCCGACTATTAAAAAGGGCACTAGCCCTTTGAATTTCCAATCGAATGAGCCCTTTTTCAAGTTTCTACGACAAAGATTTCAATAAAAACCATATATGCCCCCAGGGCATAACTTATAAACCTTGCCCTGAAGACTGTGGGGGGAGTGTCTTGCTCAAAGGTATAATTTCCTGAACTTTGAACTGCGTGGAACAAAATCGCTATCTCAAAATCTTTATTGGATGTGTTTGTGGACACGGATGTGTTGGGGATGTGTTTTTACGACAACGCGTTATATAAAAACCTTATATGCCCCCTGGGCATAATTTACAGCCCTTGCCCTGAGGGATGTGGGGGATTTTCATCCTCAAAGACCTAATTTCCAGAACTTAAAATTACGTTGAATAAAATGGCTATCTCAGAGTTTTGATTAGATGTGTTTGGGGAAAAGGCGGGCGTGAGAGGCGGGTTAGTTGCCCTCTAATCACTTTCGACTACTAAAAATGGCACTAGCCCTTTGAATTTCCAATCGAATGAGCCTTTTTTGAAGTTTCTACGACAACGCGTTCTATAAAAAACCTTATATGCACCCAGGGTATAACTTACAACCCTTGCACTGAGGGTTTTGGGGTAGTGTCCTCTTTACTTAGTCCCCGTTTCTTGTCTCGTTCTCGAGTGTCCCCGTTCTTTACTTAGGCAGTGCGATTGCGCTGCCTATGATTTATGCAACAACTTTCTATACAAACCTTATATGCCCCCAGGGCATAACGTACAACCCTCGCACTGAGGGCTCTGAGGGGGTTATCATCCTAAAAGACCTAATTTCCAGAACGTTCAACTACGTTGAAAGAAATGGATATCTCAAAATTTTGATTGGATATGTTTTGGAAAATGGTGGGCGTGAGAGGGGCGTTAGTCGCTATCCAATCACTCAACTGTTAAAAAAGGCACTATCCCTTTTGATTCCCAATTGAATGAGCCCTTTTGAAGTTTCGACGACAACGCTTTCAATAAAAACTTTATATAAGCCCCAGGGCATAACTTACAACCCTTGCACTGAGGACTCTGAGGGGGTTATCATCCTAAAAGACCTAATTTCCAGAACTTTCAACTATGTTGAACAAAATGGATATCTCATAATTTTGATTGGATGTTTGGGAAAATGGTGGGCGTGAGAGGGGCGTTAGTCGTTATCCTATCACTTCCAACTATTAAAAAAGGCACTAGCCCTTTCAATTTCTAATTGAATGAGCCCTTTTGAAGTTTCTACGACAACGCTTTCAATAAAAACTTTATATATTCCCAGGGTATAATTTACAACCCTTGCCCTGAGGGCTGGGGGGGAGAGGGGTTGTCATCCTTAAAGACCTAATTTCCGGAACTTAGGTCTCAACTACGTTGAGACCTAATTTGATAATAACGTTGAGACCTACGTTGATAATAACTACGTTATTATCAACTACGTTGAATAAAATGGCTATCTAAAAATATCCATTGGATATGTTTGGGGAAAAGGTGGGTGTGAGAGGGGGGTTAGTTGCCCTCAAATCACTTTCGACTATTAAATAAGGTACTATCCCTTTTAATTTCAAATCGAATGAGCCCTTTTTCAAATACTACGACAAAGATTTCAATAAACACCTTATATTCCCCCAGGGCATAACTTAAAACCCTTGCCCTGAGGGTTTTGGGGGAGTTTCCTCCTCAAAAATATATTGTCTATCTGGAAATAGACTACGCTGAACAAAATGGCTATCTCAAAATTTTGATTGGATGTGTTTAGGGGAAAGATGAGCGTGGGGGGAGGGCTAGTTGCCCTCCAATCACTTTCGACTATTATAAAGGGCACTAGCCCTTTGAATTTCCAATCGAATGAGCCTTTTTCTAAGTATCTACGACAACGCCTTCTATAAAAAACCTTATATACCCCAGGGCATAACTTAAAACCCTTGCCCTGAGGGTTGTGGGGGAGTGTCCTCTTCAAAAACATATTTTCTATCTGGAAATCAACTACGCTGAACAAAATGGCTATATCAAAATTTTGATTGGATATGTTTGGGGGAATAATAGGGGGGGGGCTAGTTGCACTCCAATCACTTTCGAATATTAAAAAAGACACTAGCCCTTAGAATTTCTAATCGAATGAGCCTGTTTTGAAGTTTCTACGACAATGTCTTCTATAAAAACCTTATATGCCCCCAGGGCATAACTTAAAACCCTTGCCCTGAGGGTTGTGGGGGAGTGTCCTCTTCAAAAACATATTTTCTATCGGGAAATCAACTACGCTGAACAAAATCGCTATCTCAAAATTTTGATTGGATGTGTTTGGGGGAATGATGGGCGTTAGGGGGGGGGGCTAGTTGCCCTCCAATCACTTTCGACTATTAAAAAGGGCACTAGAACTCTTGATTTCCAATTGAATGAGCCCCTTTTGAAGTTTCTACGACAACCCCTTCTATATGAAGTGCCCTGCTCTAAAGGAAAAAAACAATAAATGATACGTTGTGCCAACATTGTTCTTATGTGCCCTCAGGGCATAACTTGAAACCCTCGCCCCGAGGGTTGTGGGGGAGTGTCCTCCTCAAAAATATATTTTCTATCTGGAAATGGCAATCTCAAAATTTTGATTGGATGTGTTTGGGGGAATGATAGGCACGGGGGGGTAGTTACCCTCCAATCACTTTCGACTATTAAAAAGGGCACTAGCCACTCTAGTTTCCAATCGAATGAGCCCTTTTCGAAGTTTCTACGACAACTCCTTCGATACAAAGTGCCCGGGTATGGAGAAAAAAAAACATTGTGCCCACATCGTTCTTTACTTAGGCAGCGATATCGCGCTGCCTATGATAATACAAATGACTGTCAAGACGATTCATATAAAAGCTCTGTTTTGTTGTTACAAAAACAAAGAAAATCAGACGTCACAAACTCTTAAAGCCATATTTATTTCCCCTTTTTTTATGTCTGTTAATGGGGGGTTTCCTTCGCCCTTTCACTGTCTACGAGTTTAGGCGTTTAAATCTCCCCCTATCTCCCATGGAAAAACCGTCCCCTGTAAAATACCCCATCACGGAAAATATGGTCTTCCAAATTGGAATATTTTATTTGGGTTTCGTTATTTTTTAGTTTAGTTGAGAAGTGCTAAGGAAAGTGAAAAAGAGGAATTTATGTGTAGGTCTTGCCCTCCCTCCATGCAAAAATGTTTTCATGGAAAATCCTCTAGAACCCCTCCCCCCTCCCCTTCAGAAAACTCAATGTCGGTATGTTTCCCAATAACAAACACTATCTGTAAGCAATGGGACAAATTAAAAAATTTAAAAAGTACTTCTGCCATGCGGTTCTCTGATTGTTTTGTAGCTGGAAAGAGAGGGAGATACAGATACCTCAAAGGGTGCATTTAATGCCAAAACATCTCAACTCTCATTGAGCCTTCGGATAAATACAGAATTAGCTTTAGAGGAGGATGGAGGTAGAATTATTCTATTCTACCTCCAGAATAGGTAGAATCCCCAGGCATTTTTTTTTTTTTTTTTTTTTTTTTTTTTTTTTGTTATAAGCCAAAAGTGATTGGAGACCAGCCAACCGCGAGGGGTATTTTCCGGGGGGAGATTTTTCACGGGGAGGTATTTTCCGTGCGGTGGTATTTCCAGGTGGGTATTTTCCGCAGGTGTTTTTCCGGGGGGGGGGCTGGATGCCCTCCTATCACTTGACTCTTAAAAAGGGCACTAAAACTTTCAATTTCCAATGGAACAATAAAACTTGATTAATAAACGTGATTAACAAAAACACCCACAGTCCTCCGGGCAAGGGCTGTAGGTTATTGCAAGTTACCCATTGTTAAAATTTAAAGATTTTATAGAAGGGATGGTTGTACAAACTTTAGAAAAGGCTCATTAAATTGGAAATTGAACTTTCAAGTTCAGTTTTGAAGAATCAAAGGTAATCAGGGGACAATCAGCCTCTCCATCTTAACCGCCACTCTTCCCCCCCCCCCAAATGCATCCGATCAAAATTTTAAAAAAATGTTTTTTTTTCAAAATAGTCTAAAGGTCAAATAAACATACCTCTGGGGTTAACAGAAACAACCCAACCAGCATCTCCTGGAGCAAGGGCTGTAAGTTAAGCTTGTTTCTCAGTGTTAGCACATAAGGCTTTTATGAAAAATATTTTTGTAAAAACTTGGGAGGAGGGGTGCTCATTCGATTTTGAAATCAAAAGTTCCAGTATACTTTTTAAGAGTTAAGTGATCGAAGGGCTTCCCACCCACCCCCTTTTTCCCCCAAATACATCCGATCGATAATTTTGAGATGGCCATTTTATTTAAAACATATCAAAGGCTAAATAACTATGCCTCCAGGGTTCACAATCCCTAGCCCCTGGTAAAAGGACTGTAAGTTATGCAAGTTGCCTATTGTTAACATACAAGGTGTTTTTTTTTATGAAGAGAAGAGGGCATGTTTGATCCTATAAATAAAAAAAGCGTGGAGCATTGAGGTCAAACCTTAGGGAAATATCAAGAAGAATGCCAAACCAAACACAATCAAAATGCATTTTTCCTTTATCGGTTGTGAAAAGGAAACACCAGCGATATCTACAGTGGCTGATGGTATCAGCCGTTACATGGTTCGGAAAATGTTTAGGAGCATCTTCAATTAAATCAAGAGGTACTTCGTGAATCCAGTTTAACAAGACGACGTATCTGCAATGTGAACAGCTGAGGGTATAAACCTGAGGGTGTGAAGTTTAAACTTTCTGTGCATGTTTAAGGAAAGTTAAAAAAAAAGCCTGGAGTGCAACCAGTCCCCTCCCATATCCTTTTTATCTGCAATCTCCTCAAAGACATCTGATCAAAATTCGTTATCTAGATTCACAAAGGTCAAATATTTTAAACATATATGTCTGTTACTTAACGTCCAGAAAGGTCTAATTTATCTGAAAAAAAGAGAAATAAATCAACTTTAATGGTTTGTGACACATTGGATCTTCTTTTTTTTTCAAAAATAAAAATGCTTCTTTATGAATGATCTTGACAGGCGTTTGTATCATGACTTTAAGAAACAAACAATTCCAACAAGGTTGAACATGTAAAAATTCTAAATTGTGTTTTACCCAATGATATTGCCTAATATTTTTAGAACACAGAAAAAAAGAGTTCAATGGTTCAGTTGCACGATGGTTCAGTTACACGAGGGTTCAGTTGCACGGTGGTTCAGTTACACGCACACCAGTAATTTGCATTCGTTTTGAGTTTCAACTTCGCTCTTAACTTCCCTCGGAAAAACTTTGTTTTTTGAAATTAATGTCATTATATATCAAATATTCAATTTCATTTTATTAGTTCTTTCCAAGGACTGTTCAAAACACAGTTATCAAACGAATTACATTACAAATATTTTCTTTTGTAGTTACAACATTGAAAACAAAAATAAAAAAATATAGTGAAACAAAATATTGAACTGCTGAGTTTCAGCAATTGATTTCATTATATATCAAATATTCAGTTTCATTTCATTAGTTCTTTCCAAGTACTGTTCAAGACACAGTTTTCAAACGAATTATATTACAAATATATACTTAGTTATTACAATATCAAAAATAAAAATTAAAGCGAAATAAAATTTTGAACTGATGAGCTTTCAGTAATTAATATCATTATATATCAAACGTTCACTTTAATTTTATTAGTTCTTTCCAAGACTGTTCAAGACACATAGTTTTCAGTAAAGTGCAAATGACGCAGTAGGCTTGAGACTTCCATGGTTGCAGCGATAGCTGCAATCTAGTAAAGAGCGAACAACAGCCCATAGTAACCAAAAGTTAAAAAACGTGTTTAGAAAAAAAAATCAACTGCCTACTGAGTATTCATTTTGAAAAAAACCTGAAACCCCTCGAAAATGGCGTCAGATCAAAATGAAAAGTGTACCATTGGAATCAGAATAGTCAAAAACCTTATTTAGGGAAATTACAGTCCCCAACCTTGAACAACAAGGAAAACTACTTTTTTGCATGAGTAGCACTGATCTGTCTCCCGTTTTTTTTTTTTTTTTTTTTTTTTTTTTCAGGGCTAGCGGTTTACCAGAATATCATAGAGATACTTAATTGCTCCTGTTTACTGGCCCAAAAGCTGTTTCTCACATCTACATGCTTTTCATAAATTCCACAATCTGCAAGTGCTGTGGCACAAAAATGGCACATTCTGTACCATTTCTCAAGTGGTGGGGCTAGCGGGCTACAAAAACATCTTAGTCAGATGTTTAATAGCTCACATAAAAGTTATTGCTCATATCTACGTTTTCTTTATAAATTCCACCACCTGCAAGAGCCAAATGACACTAAAAATGACACTATTGATGCCATGTCTCAAGTGGAAAGCTAGGGGCTAGTGGGCTGCCAGAACTTCTTAGATAGATGTTTAATGGCGGATTTGATAGCTATTGCTCATATCTACGTGCTTTGCCATCCGTAAGTGCCAAATAGCACAAAAAAACGGCACTCTTGGTGTTATATCTCAAGTGGAAAAGCTGGGGCTAGTGGGCTACCAGTACTTTTTAGAGTAACGTTTAATGGCTCATTTGAAAGCTGTTGCTCATGCCTACGTGATGTTTATCAATTCTGGTGACCGGTGTTTACTCCCCGGAAAATATCCCCCCCCCCCGCGGAAAATAAACCCCGGAAAATGTCCCCTCCCCAAGGAAAATACCCCTTGGAAAATATCCCCTCCCCGTGGAAAATAAGGCTTTCTAAATTTGAGAATTTTGTTTGAGTTTAACTCTTTTTTTAATTTCCGAAGGGGGAAGGAATTTTGGTACTTGTGTATTATGCGCCACTCAAGTTTACGCTGCGTAAAATTCGAGAACAAACCGTTTTTTTCGTTAGTTGTCTTCGTTACTTTAGAAATAAATTTGGGCTATAGATTTGCACATTGGGGGGGGGGGGTAAAGTATAACGGGTCTGCATGCAAAATGTGCTTGGTACTATTATTCTGCATATTAGATAGATAGATAAATAAGTGTACTTTAAGGCCAAATATACGGCCATGAACACAGTAAAATAACATAAATGAATGGCATAAATAACATAAACTTTGATCAAAGATCATCATAAAACACTTAAATGAAACACTACATTAACCTAATAATAGTATTGAATACTTGGAAAAACGGTCATTGAAAAAAAAACATTTAACACTCGGAAAAAACACTTAAATGAAACATTACATTTACTTTATACTGGGATTTTTATTTATTTAATTTTTTTTAGTTAACAATTCTTCTGTAATTTTTTAGTGGCCATATACCTAGAAAGAATTATTTTCTAACTTCAAACTATCCAAATACTTTATCCCCCCCCCCCCTATGTGAAAATATATAGCCCACATTGTATATTTCCCATACGTTCTGTCACTTGTCTTTGTCTTGTCTCGCGCTAAGCTGAAAAAAAAACTAACGAAGAAACCGGTTTTATTCCTGAGTTTTACACAGCGTAAACTTGGGTGAGTTGCCCATAATACACAAGTAACAAAACTCCTCCCCCCTACGGAAATAAAAAAAAAATAAAACTCAAATAAAATATTTGGAAAGCCTTCTTTTCCATGGGGGGGAGGGGGTATTTACCGCGGGGGTAAAGGTCTGAAGAAGACATGGGTGTCGTCAGCCAATACTCCTTTTACTTTTTGCTCGTTTTGAGTTTGACTCGGCTATGTACTGTAATTTCTGTTAGTTTTGGGTTTCATTTATTTGTTAATGGTGATTTGTGGTAATGAAGTACTTCATATAAATAGAAAAATAATACAATATAAAATTGCTGAAAACTAGGTTCCTAGCAGTATTTGCCGCCCTAAAAAAAAATTCTGGCGGGACTGATGATGACCCGGCTCATTTTTTCCACCTATGTGCTGGTACACATGGGTATGTAACATTTTAGCTACATAGAGAAACATTTTAATTAATTCCTACTCCCCCTGCCTTTTTCAACATTTATCTGAAGGCTCAAGAGTAAGCAGTTTAGCCATTAAAATATACTCTTTTAGACATCTATCTCACCCCCATCGAAACAATGACCCACCTCCCCACTCATCATAGCTGACAAGCAATTACAGATTACCAAACATAATTTCATTACAAATCAAGTGGATCAACTTGGTTGAATCCAAGACACCACCGTGTCTGCAACTGGGAAGCCTAAAATATAGTTTATTGATGCTTTTAAATCAATTAGCTTCTCATAATTTTAAATTGATTGCAAATTCGTCCTCTTTGGGGGTAAATTCGTAGTTTGGTGTCCAAAATGTGGTATCTGTGCAGGCAGGATGATCTTTTGAGTATCTCTACTCCTTCTATAAACTATTCTAAGGCGTAGGAAATTACATAAAGACAAGTCTATGTCTGTTATAATCTACGGAAGCGATAAATCTCTGCAATTTGGGTTTGAGTTTCTTTTAAGATTAAATGCATAATAATTAAATATATTATTGATTAAACGGATTGACCCCTTTGCGAAAAATCCTTGTCGTTTAAAATTTATTGCATTTTCTTTTATTTTGCATGCAATTTAATGGCTTTTATTTGAGTTTTTTCCTAAACGTATCTAAAAATAAAGTTATCCCTACGAAAATCTGATATATATATATATATATATATATATATATATATATATATATATATATATATATATATATATATATATATATATATATATATATATATATATATATATATATTATATATATATATATATATATATATATATATATATATATATATATATATATATATATATATATATATATATATATATATTCCAGTCTTTGTTATCCGCCACCCTAGTGAAGTACCACTTATTCCTGCCGATGCTTTTTGTGCGTTGAGTTATATATATATATATATATATATATATATATATATATATATATATATTATATATATATATATATATATATATATATATATATATATATATATATATATATATATATATATATATATATATATATATATATATATATATATATATATATATATATATATATATATATATATTATATATATATATATATATATATATATATATATATATATATATATATATATATATATTATATATATATATATATATATATATATATATATATATATATATATATATATATATATATATATATATATATATATATATATACTTAAAAAGGCCACTACCAAATATAATTTTCGCTCAAATGAGCTATTACACATCTCTATGATGCTCTGGCCACCCCCTAGCCCTGCTAGAAGGAAAACGAAAAAAAAACGGGAGACAGATTAGTGCTACCCATGCAAAAAAGTGCTTTTGCTTGTTGTCCAAGGAGGGGGGTTGTAATTTCGCTTTGTAAAGTTTTTGACTATGCTGATTCCAGTGGTACACTTTTCATTTTGATCTCACGCCATTTTCGAGGGGTTTCAGACTTTTTCAAAATTACCATAGATTTCTTTTCGCATTAAACTTTTGCTTTTAGGACGAACCGAAATAATAATTACTATTCCTGAATCAGTGTCAGATGGCAATTGTTTCACTAGGTAGCTTTTTTCTAAACGCATTTTTTAACTTTTAGTTACTACGGGCCGTGGTTCACTCTGTACTATGTTGCAGCTACCGCTGCAACCATGACAAGTACCAAGTTCAGTACTGAATACTGAGATTCTGTAAGCAAATTTATTTTGCATCATATTATTTCACATCCGTAATAGTCTTCCCAGAAGTGTTTGAAAAACCTCTTAGGAAGTTTACGCAACGTAGAGCCAGACACTCAATTCCGTTACAATTTGACAAATCAGGTTTATTGATAGGCGCCACCCTCTCGTCTGCTTTCCAAGTCATGCGGGGTGGAATTTTTCTGTTCCGTTAATCGAAAATCATACATAAGGGGTTGTTAACTCGACCTGATTTATGGTCCAGTGCTTCGATTAGAGGTTAGATTCATGCCAGTTTTTCCTGCTTATTCCGTACCTGCATTCTTTTTTCTGTCTGACTTAATTTATTTCTTAAATAGCTTATCTTAAATAGCTATTTCTTATCGTAAAAGTGTACCATTTGATTTTTTTTTTAGTTTTCTGACTGTCCGGGAAAATGCCCCCCCCCCCCGCGGCTGGTTGACTTTAAAAAAGCACTAGAAATCTCAATTCCTGATCTAATGAGCATACTCTGAAGTTTCTGCGACCGTCAGGTCAAGGTGTGGATGAGGAAGGTACAGTCTTCCTCTCTACGGAATAAATTCTGCTCATTTTGGTCTCTAATGTTACTCTTTACCTTCATAATGACAGCGTAGAACTAGAAATATTCCCAGAAATCATTAGGGAGTAGATATTAATTTCATATTTTTGATGAGTTTTTCAAAGTTTCTTTTGTAACCCCCCCCCCCCTCCCCCGCCCGAAAAATACCCCCCTACCAACATTACGAGATTCCTCTCTTCTCCTTTGTACAAAATTTATGTATATGTTTTTGTTAAATAAAGTCAAGTCAAGTAAAAAAAAATCCTGGTTACGGTCCTGGGAATTATACATCAATTTCTACCTCCACCTTCCTCTTGTCTCTCCCTCCTAACTAATTCTATATTTATCTGATGGCACAATGAGAGCTGGGATGTTTTAATATTAAGATGCACCCTTTGAGGTATCTCCCTCCCTCCCTAACTGCAAAACAATCAGAGAATACCGTTGTAGAAGTTTAAGTGCCTTTTTAAGTTTTGTAATTTCTTTGTTGCTTAGAGACAGTATTTGTTATCAGGAAACTTACGGACATTTTTCGCGGGGGAGTTTCCTGCTGGGTGGATTGTCTGGGGGACTTTTTAGTGGAGAGAAAATTTTTGGGAATAATTTTCTTTCATGAGGGATGTATTTTCCAGGGGGGGGCTATTTCCCACGGGGTTTTATTTTCGGGAGGGGGATATATTTTCCACTAGAGGATAAACTCCTTGGGGCAAACACCTAGAAGCAATAGAAAGACCATATTTGAAAGCTAACGCTCACATCTATATGATTAGCATAAATTTGTCTTAACAACGCCATCGTAGAGACATAAGGGACCCAAAATGGGACTTGTTGTGTCATTTCTGGAATAGATATTCTTGGAATCAAAAATAGTGTACCATTGAAATCTCCATGGCTAAAAATGCTTAACTGGATACTTGAAACCCCCTAAAAAGTAAGGGTAAGTCCCCTTAGTAAGTAAATAAAAAAAAAAACAGTTTTGGAAAAAATGCTCCAGGGAAAATCAGTTTTCGTTCACGTTCAAAGCTTATTCAAGAATGATGACAAATAGCATGTATTTCTATCCTAACAGTAAGAGCAAACTACGAAAACGCATTCTCGGGATCCCTGATGTACTTTTTTTTCTCCTTGGCTAGCGGGCACTGTGACATCATAGGATGGTCGAAATGTGTCGCAAGGTGAAGTGTCTGTAATTAGGGTTTTACTCCGCCAATCCTGTCAAGGCGTACATTAATTAGTCTTGGTTTTGATGTCATAAACAGGCCTGTCAATTTTGGGGCAGGGGGAGGGACTCTCTTCCCTCTTAATTTGATAAAAAGTTTTAACCAGCATGATATGATTTAAATGATCAATTCTTCTTTAATATTGAAGTCCCAGATCAAAAACATTGAAAATGTATAATCTTATGGTTTAAAAATTTTGCAGCATTGCGGCAGAACATTTGCAACAATGATTACAAGATCTTCTACAAATTAGATTAGTTGTAGATCTAAAATGTTTTAATTTTTTCAGTTTTCTAAAATGTATCTGTTTCATATAGGACAATATTTCATAAAAAATTTGATTTTTATCTGCAACTCCACAAAAATACCGAGGATAATATACTTCTTGGACTCTTTGTGACAAAATTGCAAACTTTTTGTGGAAAGTTGAAGAGAGGTGGGAAATATAAGCTAAATTCAATGCCCCATAAAAAAAAAAATTAAAAAAAAATAAAATAAAATTGGATAAATTGGACAAAAACTGTTTTTTAGAGACATGCAACACCAAGCGTCCTAATGAATCCCAAATGAAAATAATGGACGACAAAATCTGTGTTTTGAAGACCATGGGTTCAGCGGCAGTTGTAACCTAGTAAAGTATAGAAGGAACAGATAGCGAGGATCACATTGAATCGTAAACAAAATGATACACAACAAAATCCGGGATTAAAAGAGAAGCAATGACAGGAGTCTTACAATGAATCCCAGGAAAATAAAAGTCCTAAAAATGCATGATTCTGTGAAGGATAAGTAGGAAGGAATACTTCAATTCACAAAGAAATCAGCTTTTAGACGACAAGTTACAGCGAAAATAACATCGAATCGTAACAAAAATGAAGCGCAACGAAATCTGCGGTACGTAGTGAAGTAACAGCAGGATTCACGACGAATCCCAGGAAAATACAAATGCTACAAAATGTATGATTCTGTGGGATAAACAGGAAGGACGAATTGGTGGGTATATATTACGCCAGAATTGTCAGTATATAACACGTTAGAGTTTCTTAATATAATTAATGCTGTATTACAGAGCATTCTTATTAAAGCAGAACTACAGTTACCGGGAAATACTGAAAGAGAAGATTATTTTGTATCAATGGCGTCATGCGAAATTACACAAGACGGTGAATAAATCTGAACAGCTAATGCAAAAGGCATTGAAATTTTTTTATGTAAAGGATGGGCAACAAGCTTGAAACTCAGTCCTGTAAAAAAGACTCAACAGAGTAACTGAAAGGTTGATTCGAAGCCCTGTGCGCCAGCAACGTTTCAGGAGGATCTTTATCCTTTTCTTTATTTTAATAACGAATGAAACCAAAGCAAAAACATTATCTTTAGTTAAGTCATGCTACAAAAATTACCATAGCGAATCTCAAATGAAAGTATTGGACAAGGAGAACTGCAATTAAAAGACAAATCAAAATTACAATGGAATGAAGGAACTGCTGATTTTTGAGCGGTGCAAAGAAAACAAACTTCAGCATAGCTAAAAAAGAAGTAAGTAAAATCAACGCTGCGACTGTTGATCGAAGAAGAATGTAAATCTTATAAAATATGGGTGTCTTTGGGGTGCTACCATTTCATCTAACCGTCATAAGCACTAAACGTCATTTCGTCAACAAGAAAAATCCGTCAGAACATCGACACGTCAGGACATCGACAGTCGCAATCGCTACCGTCAGAACGTCGACAGTCAAAGCATCGACAGTCACAATCGCTACCCGTCAGAACGTTGACAGTCATAACATCTAAAAAAATTTAGTTTTTATGACGGGTCGATGTTATGACTGTCGACGTTCTGACGGTTAGTGGTTCTGACAGATTTTCGTTATGTAAATTTTTTTATAAGTTTATATAATAGCAATAAGTATATAATAGTTTAGAAACAAGTTTCAGCTATATATTTGCACATCAGGGGGGTGAGGGTAAAGCATAGCATATATTAAATACGTAACCTAACCTAGGTACTTTTTCCCCCTAAACCCCAAGAAACTAAAGTTTTAAAATTTTAGATGTTATGAATTTATTTTTAGATGTTATACGTGTCGATGTTATGACTGTCGACGTTCTGACGGTTAGTGGTTCTGCCGGATTTTCGTTATGAAAATATTTTTAGATGTTATGACGTGTCAATGTTATGACTGTTGACGTTCTGACGGGTAGCGATTGTGACTGTCGATGTTATGATTGTCTATGTCCTGACGTGTCGATGTTCTGACGGATTTTTTGTCGATGTTATGATGGATTTTATCGATGTCCTGACGTGTCGATGTCCTGACGCCTTCCTGTGTCTTTGAAGAATAAACAGGAAGGAGAAATTGTATTCGCGTCAGTTTCCTAAATCGAGGAAAATTACCGATTTACTATCCTATGACTAAAAACCTAAAGAATAACACGATAATTATCCAAATGTGTAATTTAGATGTTTCAGACGGTAAGTGCAAAGGACAGTGCCTGTTTACTACTGAATTATATCAGAATATAAATAAAGCAAAAAGTATTTGACGAAGCCAAAGTTACTGAGCTTCAAACTTCAAAAGAGCTCAGGAAGAGGGTAGTTGACCTTGCAGAGGGCAATAACATCTCAAGATGTTATTTCTTACTGGAGAAAAGAAGAAACCCATATTGACCTCAATGATCTGAAGAAGAGAATAGACGATGCCAAAAGAATTGAAAACGAGAAGGAAATTCTGTAATCTCTGGTGCTGATGTTAACGTTTCCAAAAAAGTTGCTTCGAAAAATAAAGTGCCTGTCTTTATTCGTGTATTGCCTGCTTTCAATGACTCAAACACCCCGTCATAGTTATTATAATTAACTAATTATACATACTGTGCACCCAATATTCCAATTTTTGAAAACGATGTGACGTTTGAACAACAAGAAGAAATCGATAATGCAGATTTGCTATCCCACGACATAAAAATAAAGAAAAATACAATACTTATGCTTATGTGTAACTTAGATATTTCAGAAGGGGTGTGTAGGGGAATCCCTCTTATTGTTACTGAATTTCTTAACAACATAATTAAGGCAAATATAATTACTGGGGAAGAATCAGGAAAAGAAGTTCAGATTTCTCGAGTTACGCTTGACCTAGTAAAGGTCGACTTAAATGTAGTGTTAAACGACACCAATTTCTGCTTCGACCTGCATTTGTTATGACAATAGATAAATTGCAATGCAAAATGTACGAATTTGTTTCTGTTTATCTCCAAATACCTTTTTTTTTTCATTAATCTTGGTGAAGATGGTGTTTTTTTTTTTTTTTTTTGTCTATTTTTAGATGTGATAAGAAAAAGAAATATTTAGCTTGAAATGAAATTGTTTCCAGCAAAGTGCAAGCTATGTTCTGGTATTCAGAAGACACGCGGGGGGGGGGGGGGGGTCAGTCCTTCTCATATTAATTTCTGCTCATTTTAAGTTTGATTCGGTTATTAGTGCTTTCTTACTATGTTTTTGCTCTCTTTTGTTTTCTTTGTGCAATCTTTTTATTTATTTATTTCAATATTCTTTTTTTCTTAGCCTTTTAAAATTCCGATATATTCCATAAAAACCTATTTGTCATAAACAAGCACTCCATTCAACCCCTCTTGACTAAGTAATACTCGTAAGGTAAAGAAAAACATGGTTTAAAGTATTTAAGTGTGGCAAATGCCAGAAACTGTGGACAGAGGCAGCATTTTTAAGGTTGGAATTATGATAAACATATTATTGTTATTGCTGCAATGCCTTTATCTGTGAGGCAAAACAAAAATATACTATTTAATTAATGTTGCAACAATAACAGTCGGAAAACCCATAGAATGTAATTCACTGGAATTTTTTTTTCCAGAGTCAAGGCGTAGGGGAAAAACAAGGATGGCTGAAGGAACAGGGGAAGCCTTATAATTCTCTTCTCTTCCTTTCTCTTCTCTTCTCTTCTCTTCCCTTGTAAAATTTTATTGTGTAACTTTCCGTCTTTTGGTAAACTTTAACAAAAGCGACGAATGAGGAATCATTTACATCCTTATGTTTAAAAGCTGCAGTTTGATTAATTTTTTTTCAAGGTATCAAATTGAAAAGATTAAAAAGCGCAGAATACTTTGTGTGAATTAAGATTTTGGGTAAAATTAGCCATGTCCAACCAGAAAAAAGAATAAATCTTATTTTCAGTTACCTATCATGGTTGCAGCAGTAGCTGCAACCTAGTAAAGAGCCAACCCCGCCATATGCAAGTGCCATATGGCACTAAAATGGCACTTTTTGTGCCATTTCTTAAGGGGTGGCGCTAGCGGGCTAAAAAAACATCGTAGACATATTTTTGATAGCTCATATAAAAACATTGCTCATGTCTACGTTCTTCCTATAAATTCCACCATCTGCAAGTTCCAAATGGTACTAAAAACGGCACTTTTGGTGCCATGTTTCAAGTGAAAAACAGCTTTTTCCTATTGGTCTAGCAGAACTTTTAGGAGTTATGTTTAAGGGCTCATTTGAAAGCTATTGCTCATATGTACGTGCTTTTTATCAATTCTACCATTCACAAGTGCGATCTAGCAATAAAAACAACATTTTTGGTACCACTTCTTGAGTGGAAAAGCTCTGAAGTACAAAACAGGTATTATTGTAATAGTTATGTTCCAGAACCCTTAACTGGAGGCTTACAAGAATCCCTCCCATACACTCCGCCTCCCAGCCCCCTTAGCAAGTTTCATAAATTGTCTGCTCACCAGTAAGTTACTGAACATTAGCAGGCTACCACACCATCGTAGATAGATGTGTAATGACTCAAGTAAAAGCTATTGCTTATGTTTACTAGGTTTTTGCAAATTCTACCATTTATTATGATTTCAATGTTAACTAGTTTCTTGGGAGAATTTGCAATGAACTCTGTGATGGTTGAAGCAGTAGCTGCAACCTAGTAAAGAGCGAACCACTGTCCATAGTAACTAAAAGTTATAAAACGTTTAAACGGTCTTTTTTTTTCTTTTTTCCAGGCCTAGCGGGGTACTAGAACATCATAAAGAGATGCTTAAGAGCCCATTCTAAAGGTATTTTTCATGTATACGTGGTTTATATGATTTCCGTCATCTGCAAGTGCCATATGGCACGAAAGTGGTACTTTTTGTGCCATTTCTCAAGGGGTGGGGCTAGCAGGCTACAAGAACATCGTAGACATATTTTTGATAGCTCATATAAAAACATTGCTCATGTCTACGTTCTTCCTATAAATTCCACCATCTGCAAATTTCAACTAGCATTCTATTCATGTTTCTATTCTATCCCTGTGCTGAATGTCGATGGCCGCTAGGTAGATATATGTAAATTGGGAAAAAGTGGCAACCCTGTTAGATCGAATGTTCTGTAGTTTAAATTCATGCATATGATACTTCAAACAATTGTAAGCGTTTTTTAAATCTTTTATTTAACATAAACAGAACGTGATTTAATAATATTATGGGGGTTTTGAAGTGTTTTTTTTCTTTGAATAACTAACTGCTCTTTTAATTTCCCGAATTGTTTTTTAATTTAATATCCTTCAGTTTTCTTGCTTTAAAACACAGTTTATAGAATTATCCAGTAAGTTTATCGCAGATCATTTCTGGTCTTCAGTCTCGCCGCGAACAAAAAGCTCCTCCCACTTGTTTGTGCAGTTATGTATCAGTGTGTTTGCGTCAATCAATGAGAAATGGTTACAAAATGCATTATTCGTAATAGCGGGTATTCCACTTATTTTCGATTGTTTCGCGTCCAAGAGAAATCTGACTTGTCTACCCGTGAAAAGATCTAATGCCGCTTATGTTTCTACGTTCTTCGGAGCACTTGCACCTCGGTCCGGGTTTTTATAATGGGTGAGATAGGGAATGATCATACTGGTTAATTCTATAAACTGTGCTTTAAAATAAACTCATTAATGTTACTCGGGCTACTGTACATAACTCAGTAATTTCAATATCTCTTAACTGCTTTTGACTCGCGACCTTTCTCCATCCATCGTTGTAGTCTTTTGATGTTTTTGCGGCTGGTTTGAACAGTGGGGGATCCAGGGAGGGGGCGAGGGGGGCGCGCACCCCCTAACATAGTTTAAAGTAGTGTAATTTGCTTAATCAACGCAAGTTTGCGTTAATTAAACTTGCTCCTAACGCAAGTTTATCGGATCAACCTTTTTTGCGCCCCCCCTAAAACAAAAAAAAATCCTGGATCCGCCCCTGGGTTTAAAAAAAAATAGCATCAAAAAACAATGAAAACAGTAAAGCTCTGCGTGTCATGCATAAACGAACATTTGCTGATAGTACAGTTAATCTGAGGGTTAACCTCAAACAAATTGCAATAGTTTTGAGTTTGGTAGGCCTACCATTCAAACCGGAAAATAATTTTCTGCAACATATAAAAAATCGGCCAAAACCGACGTGACTTAAGGCTCCTGCCGCGTTGGGGGTGGCGTAGAGAGCGTCGCAACTCTGCTCCTCCAGGCTGACCGGTCTGCTGCTATTAGTGGGGCCTCGTCGACAGCAATGTTAGCCACCTCCAGGAATTTGTTGAGGCTAGCCTTCCACCTTGTCTGAGGTCTGCCCCTCGGGCGAGACCAGCCATGAGCTTCAGCGTCGAAATCGTAGACTATTCGAGCTGGGGTTGTCGTCGGCATACGCAGGAGTTATCCGAACCATCTGAGAGTACGCTGCGCCGTTTGGACGGAGAATGAAACTTGGGAGATGAGTGCTAGCAACTTTGCGTTGCTTACAAAATCGTCCCATCAGAGTCCCTCAATCCGACGGAGCTGTTTCGTCTGGCAGATGTCTATTTTGCTGAGGATTGTTGATTTGAAAGGCCAGGTTTCCACTGCATAGAGGAGGACCGAGCTTACGGATGCATTATAAACTCGCATCTTCTTGCGCCTATATATATGCTGCATTCTCCAGAGATTGTTGAGCCCTCCGACGATAGTCGAGGCTTTTGAAATTCGGCTGCACACCTTTTCCTCTATAGAGCCGTCATTAGACAGCACGGAGCCAAGATAAGTGAAGCCAAAACCGGACGAGGCGAAATTGACCGTTTTTTGTCTTTTCTTCTAAAATGACGACTTTTTAAAAGCAACTTAATTTGCACGTATAGATATTCGGCAATAGGTAAATCTGGTACATCGATCACGAATATGCACTTTGCTTCTGTTCTGAACACACATGTTCAGTCCCCCCTCCCGCCCGTAAATCAAGCGTCGATATTGGTCCGAGAGCAACATTACGCGCAGTTGAATTCATGTATGAAAAAATTAAACTGCTAATGCAGAATACAAGTCGTCTCCAGGTCAATTTACCCCCTGTCCTCCACTCTCAACGTAACCATCTCGAATTCTTAGAATCCAATAAGCAACTTCTCACAACTAACTAAATCGTTGATTTAGCTAGTTTGAACAAAAAATGATTTTAATTTGAACAAAAATGATTTTACTTCTAGTTTGAAATTAATTGATTTTAATTTGAACAAAAAAAAATCACAGATAGTTTGAAGTTTCAAAGGGATGGGAGATTCATTACATTTATTTAATTAATACCATGTCTTCTTTATCTTTGATTTGGACCTGATCATTAGAGCTACTAGTTCCTTTGCAAGATTTGCAAACAATGTTGCAATCGATGCCGTTTGGATGACACCTGCACTGGTCACTCACAGAATCCCTTACAGCCACACTTCACGACGGTGAGAATTTTCTTTGGTGCTGCTGGAAGATCAATGAGGATAGGGTACAACATGCTGTTCTTAAACTTCCATCCCCAATTCTCAGGATCAAGGGCAGGGTTCTGAAGCCCAATCCAATATTGTACTTAAAGATATGTTCAGAAACGGCGAAATTTCGCTGCTGCTGAAGTAGGAGGTAGATCTTGGGGATGGAAAAAGGTTGTAGACGTTTCTACTTTCTGCTTAAGGAATTGGTGTCGGTAACTGTCAAGATTGTCAGTAGATTTTTCACCATACGGTATAGAAATTGCAGCCTCTCCTAGTGCTTTAATTCTAGAAAATGTTGAAGCATTTTCCCTAAACTGTTCGTTGCTTTAGCCGCTTAAGCGCAATCCCTTCGCCAAGTCCATGTAGAAGAGAATTTGTGTCGCAGCCAAGAATTGCATGAACAAAAGGAAGTAGTTTGAAGGTTTCAGTCCCAATCTTATTAACAATGCCTTCGATATCCCAAGTTGTACCTGAAGTGGTTCGCTAAAGCTCACTGTTCAGGTAGATCTTGTGGTGCTAAGGAATACAATGATAAAGTAACAACATCAACTAGTCGGTATCGTAACCGATAACTACAGTGTCCGAAGTCTTCGAACAAGCAACCGTTGTAAGCAAAATCAGCAAGTCAGCATCAGCTTTAGCTTGGATGGTTCTCAGACCTTTGCCTCGTAAATAATCGGAAAGTACATTGACGAAATGGGATTTATTATTTTTGCACGAAAGAAATTCTGCTTTTTGGGTGGTCAGTCTCATTTCCGGGATAAACAGTACTTCCCGTCCAGTGACACGGTTTCGCTAAAGATGAGTCATTTCTTTTGTCGAAGCAGCGATGTCGTAGCCATCAAAGACAATAATGGCGTCTGGATATTTGGCCAAAACGTAGTTTCAGTATCGATCTAAGATATCCGAATATGTTTCTTTCTTCGCCCAGGGAATCCCGTGAAGCGAAGCACTCCTGTCTAAGACGTAGGTGCAATTTAGACTGTTTTTCCCCAATAGCATCAATTTCCGAAAGTCGTTTGATAGGTTTTGCTAGCTGTTTTTTTTTTTTTTTTTTGTTTTATTTTTTTGCTTTCGGAACGTGCCAGAATCATCAAATATGGACGAAGGATATGAGCAAAATTCGTATTTAAATGAAGATTCTTCGTCCATGTTCAATCTTTTGGATATAGTTAGAAGACTCAGAAACAGCAATAAAGGGTCTAGACGGTGGATTTCTCCCCCATTATTTTCCTTCGCCGTCGTAAGGACTGGCTGATTCTTCTGTTTAAACGAATGCTCCTTCATAGATTTCCCTACCATTTTTTCCAGAATCTTTTTCCTGACTTCCACTGCTTTGTCGGGTTCACATTTTCTGCAGCAGTCATGCCAGTAGCAAGGCTTAGAAGTGATAGCAGATCACCCTCGAAGGGAGATGACTGCTTCACAAAGTCAATAAGTATTTGTGTGTCTTTGCTGATCAACCTCGAAAGGAGACAACTGCTTGACAAAGTCACATTTTCTACAGCGGTCATGCCAGTAGCAAGGCTTAGAAGCTATAGCGGATCACCCTCGAAAGGAGATGACTGCTTCACAAAGTCAATAACTATTTGTGTGTCTTTGCTGATCACCCTCGAAAGGAGACAACTGCTCGACAAAGTCAATATTTATTTGTGTGTCTTTGACTCTTTGAGATTGTCGCTTGTGTGATGCAAAACATCCGTCAGTTCTTGCATCAAAAGATTAACATGAGCACAGGCTGGATGTCCCATTTCCCACTAAAGTCTCTCTACTTCCGTCATTCCTCTACCTCTTGTCAATCCGGTTGCCGCTTTCAGACTTTTCATCAGTTCTTGGTCTATGACCAAATCTGTAGACAAACCGACCAAAAATTTGTCTGATCTTCGCATAACGTGTAAGCCTTTTTCTAAAGACTGGAAAAATGTTGGGCTTGCATGTTCGTCTGCTGTAAGTGCAGTCTCACTGACTTTATGTAGTTGTTGTGACCAGCTGCTGTGAGGTAAGGGAGCATGTCGGAATTTGTTTGCAAATGAAGTTTCCAAACACCAATGTTCAAGGTGACAGGAAAAAATTGACCTACCTAAAACAGTTTTTGCAGTTTAACTTTTGAAAGGATCAATCAACCAAATTAGGAATTCTTCCTTGAGACATGAAGGCTAGATGCCACTTTTACTAATTTTTGCGGAATTTTCACCAAAGGGTGTCTGAGTAATTGAGTGTGCCCGGCTCAACCCATGTTCAGTTCTACTCCATCGTCCCCTATGTAAAACAAGGCTTCACGTAAATTAGAAGCTGATCGCTTTAGAGTATGAATAAGACCAATCTCTTCAGATGCTCTTGCCAGCTTCAAAAGACATTCTTGTCATACCGTACGTATTATTATAAAATAATGGTTATCCCTCGTACATCTCAATCATTCTAGTAGAGAAGCAGAATTTATTGACAATAAAATGTATCCTTACTTTTGATTGCTCATGCCAAAACTTACCCGTCACGTCCTTTCACTATTTAGCAGTGCTCCGATTTCAGTTTGGCAAAACCTACCTTGGATCTTGAATGTAACTAAAAAGTTAACTAGAAGCCAAAATCGATCAGTAAGCGCACTGGCACTGCTTACGCATTCTTTCAAACTCAAATGTCGGCCAAATGGGTCAGCTTGTTATTGCGCATTACCGCATCTATTGAATAATTTCTCACCAAGAGCGTTGAAGAAAATTGCAGATGCGAAATAATTTTGAGATTTGTGTAAGACCATTTATTTGATTGTGTGTAGTGAGAGGGAGGGGGGGGGCAAAATATTCAAGATACTAGGACACGACTTTTCCTAGCATTTCGGCATTGGAAGTGTAATATCATTATGTGTGGATCCGACTTCGTGTAATACCCAACGTATATTAATGCACGCTTTGTCTCACACGTGAGTGTGTGTGGGGGGAAGGGGGGAGGGTCAAACGACTCATGGATGGCCAAACACAGAACTATGTACATTATCGTGATCTGTGTACCGGATTTTAATATCACCGACTTTTTATAAGTGCAAGTTAACTTTTTTGAAGTCATTATTGTACAAGAAAAGACATAAAAACGTCGATTTCGCCTCGACCGACTTACGCCAATTTTTAATATCTTGTAGAATGTTTTTTTACGGTTTGAATGAAACCAAAATCAAAGCTATTGTAATTTGTTTGAGGTAAACCCCTAAAATTAATTAAGATTGACTGTACTATGAAGGGGAGACAAATTCAGAAAAAATAAGGAAAAAGAAGCACTGTTTTTGATCTTTCAAAGATCTTTTGCGTTTTTGATCTTTCTCGTAGGATAAAAAGTTACCAATTCTGGCAAAAACTTTCTGAAAAATATCTTTAAAGTTAATTATAAATATTTATTGACTTCCACAAATACTTAATCATAATATTAAAATATTAATCATTTATATGAATTAATACATTGGTATAACTTAATTTATAATTAGATTCTTTGAAAGTTGGACCCAAACCACCATATCAGTTGATCGTATCAGTGAAAACGTAGCAGGTGACATAATGCCATAAGGTTTTGGTGTACTTGAAAGACTCCATCTAAGTACCAGAATGATAAAAAACCCATGTATACAAATGGCAACTCTAAACCTACAACTCACAAATCTTGGTGACATCAATTATGGAAGAAAAGCTTAGTAATAAAGTAAATCATTTTTCTAAAATCATCATTTTTCAGGTTTTTCCATTTATTTACTCGGGAAATAAGCTCTGTCAAAAAATAATTGTCTTTTGCTTTTATTATAAATTCAAGTTTTAACAAAGCTCTAGCAGTTGGTCGCCTTCTAGGGTCTTTAACGAGACATTTTTTCACAAAATCCCTGAAAGCCGATATGAAATTTCCTCGTAGTTCGTGTTCCATGTCTCCATATACAATTTCATAAGACTGGTAGAACCAGGCACTGTAGGGAAAGACTTCATGAAATGATGGTCCACCCATCGCAAGCTCGATTGCTGTTATTCCCAGCGCCCAGATATCTACCTGAAAATATACTGACAATATATTTAGATGTAGCTAGCTTGTTTCACCTGCTTCTTAAAAAAAAGTTTCCAGAACCATTCATGAAACACAGGATTTACTAATATATACTGAACTATCAGAGAATCAATAAATACCTTTGTGTTGTGTCGAGTTTGTTTCGCTTGTTCAGGGGATTGCCAAAGCGTGGTCCCATATTCCGTATGTAGTCCAGAGATCCATCTGCCGTTTTCCATTTTTATTATACCTTCAAGATCCAATCTTCACATCCCCGTTCCCAGCAATCAGCACATTGACAGCTAAAAGTAAAAAAACAAAATTCTGTTATAAATTTTAGTAAATTACGGTACAATTAATTATTTGCCAATTGTGCTTCAGTGCTCAATAGACAAATAACCTCAGTTAATTATATTCTGTGCACAAAAATCAGCAGTACTGGAGAAAAATGACCTTGCTAAAGGAAATTGTTTTGTTTTCTAGTATCTTTCTTTTTGTGTTAACTAAACCAAATTTTTTAATAAATTAACATTGATTTCTACTCCTTCTTTTATTATTTTAAGATGGACTTTGTTTTAGCCTAGGTTACATTGTCTGTATGCAAGTCAACCCAAGACTCAGAATTTAAGAGCAACCAATAGTAAAATTTGTTGGTTTATTTTCCAAAACGCCATCTATTTTCTCTAGTTTTGTCCTAAAGTGCGTATATGGAAATTCTCTAAGTCTAAATGGCTATCTGGGTGTAGGCAGCTTATGATTTTGTTTCTACTTATTTAGCAAGTGAATTTTGTAGTATGTATATCTTAAATGAAGTGAAAAATCCGTAAGCCTTCTGTCCAATTCCCTTGTCTCATTGTCTTGACACCTTCCTGTTTCCTGACTGCTAAAATTGAGAATATACGCATAACTGGTCCTATCATTGTCTATGATATAATATGATATGATTTATTAACACTAAAAGCCCTATTGGGCCACGGTTAATACACAATACACTTCAAAAATAATAAATGAAAACATTCTTATTATAAACAAAACAAAAGTAAAGTAAAAAATAAATCTAAAGAAAATGATCTCTATACTCCGTGCCCAGTCCAATAAACCTTCCCAAATTCTTTATCCCCAGAAAATTTCTATCTCTTAATATATTACCCACCCATTCCTCCCTTTCAAACCACCCCGGAAAAATTTCCTCTCTCAAACCTCTTAACTCCTTACTTAAACATAAAAAATGAATTAAATCATCATTTTCGTCCCCACACATCGGACAAAAATAGGGACCAGCCTTCGACCTAGTCTTCCCCAAATATTTTCTCCTGTCTCCAAATGCTACGAAATTTCCTCTTGCCGATATTACCCATTTTAATTCCTCCCTACTAAGCTCCGCCTTGAAATACACTTCCTCCCCCAATAAGTCCTTAATACTAGCATACAGAGATAGAGAAGGTGACGAGGATATATCACAATGCCATTTCTGGATCTCCGGGCTCTCTGAAATAAACGTAACTTGTTTTGCTACCGCCCTCCTTTCTACCACTAAACCTTTCCCCCTTCCCTCAACCTAGCTTCTCCACAACTTTACAAAATGTTTAACTTGGCTAGATTCTATCGCTTCTTCTGTGATTCTAACCATTTATCTAACCTTGAACATAATACCTTACAAAAAAGCTTACTAATACTATTCTCCATACTGATACATCTATAATTACTATGGACTAGCCTATCTCCTTTCTTATGCAACCGTACCCGAATAGATGTCGACCATTCCCTAGGCCAACACCCTTTACTCAAAAATGCCGAAAACAAAAGGCTTAAATTCGAAAGAATCCATACTCTTCTCCACTTCGACACTTTCAGTGGAATTCCATCTATTCCTGGTACCGATCCTCCCTTCATTTTCTCATTCATTTCCACAATTCCTTATCATTCACCTCAATAACCATCTTTGAATCATCTTCACTCAACGGTAAATCCATAACCCTATCTAAATCTGAAAACTTCTTATCTAGCGGTTCACCTTCTCCTACTTCCTCAAACTTACCTTCCAAATATTCAGCCCAACTCTCAGCTGGGGGAACTTCACCAACATCACATGTCCCTCCAACGGAAGTCTTCACAAGATCTAAGATTCCCTAGAGTCCGCCTTACTAAACGCTTCCTTAATCCTACGAGCTTCTTCTAACCTAAACTTATTCTTTTTTCTTTTAACTAGCTTTCTATATTCCTTCCTCTTAATGTGTTAGCACAGACTTAAAAACAGCGGCGTATCCATAATGTATCAATTATTTTTTCATTAGGCCTCATTACATAGAAGAAACAGTCGTAAGGAAGTTAGGATGGGCTCATTCGATCTGACATTGAAAATTTAGTGATCTTATTAAGGAGTAACAGTTGCAAGAGTGCATTCAGCTTTCCCTTCAACGTCTTTTGTATCCCAATGCTGTCTTCAACCACCATGGTATTAAAGTAAATTTAGGAGATGACCATTGCATTCAGAATAGTTGAAAGGTCTTATGGTGTGCTTTATCATTTGACTTGCTCTGCCTAGGACAAGTGGGCCTAGCCTCAGAAGTCAAGAATACAAGTTATGAAAATCGCGCTTCAGCCCACTTGCATGTCTGAAGACCCTCAAACTAGAGGAGGGACCCTTGACCCTCCTACTCCCTCCACAGTCAACTTTTGTACTGAAAACTATGGTACCTAATATCAGCTGTAAGACATTTCTATCTGTTTGTTTTGATGGTGAAGAAGTCTGATTGGAAATTTGTCAAGCCGAGATAAGTTTTGTTTGGATGCCAAAACAAGCTATGTCTGTGCTGTGGACTGAATTAATTCCAAAACGAGCTAAATTATGCTGGTGAATTTGAGTTGCCTCACATGAACTAAGTGCAAATATGAGCTAAACCCTGTGCAAGAACAAGCTGAGTCTGTTCTTGTAAGCTGAGTAAAAAAAGGTAAAGAATACGGGATTGGATTTTTACAATCCCTACCGGCGGTGCTAATTTCCGTTTCACGGCCCTTCAGCCAGGCAGTGCAGCGGGGGGTTGGGGGCTATCCATCCTATGCTTTTGCACACCCTTCCTGTCTACCTTCCATCGATTTCTCCAGGGACCAATTTAGAGCTGGGTCGCTTCTAACTGAGCTTAAGACCACGCCACCAACCTCCGTTCAAACCAAATGACTCGCGGCATTAGGATTCGAACTCCTGTCCTCTCGGACAAATAGTCTCAATTCTAGGTGGCTAAAATCTTGGCTAGGACGGCTCTTGTAAGCTGAATGCTCTGACTCAGTGTATAATCTAGTCAAACTCTTGCTGCAGTTTGTTCTCTACTGCGAAGTTTTTAGTTGAAAGGTGAATAGTAGAGAACCAGACCAACAGAGTTTGAATTTGGCTTTTGTGAAACTCTGATTTTTTTTTAATTTCCTGGCACTTCTTATTCCAATAAATCCTTATTAATAAAAAATGGTTAGAATAAAATTTCAACTCAAGCCAACGGAAAGCACAGCTCGATGTGTTAGCTTGATAAATATGCAGCAGACGACAGTCATAAAGTAGCACAAATAGTTTCAGAGAAAATCAAGACAAATCAAGAAGCCAACGACAGCCTTAAAATGAAAAGAATTTGTTGGAGATTAAATATATTATACTATATTGTTGTTTGAAGATTTTTTAGTCGTTTTAGATTAAGAATATCAAAAACTCTTGGAACAAAGTTTTGCGTTTCTAATAGATTTTAAAGCTTTACGGGGCAAGAAATAAAGGACCCGAGAAGTCTTACTATCCTATTCTGTGTTCAAATAAGCCAGTAACTGCCTGATTCAAATTATCAAATAAAGTTTAACTTTATCCTGAAAATAGAAGTTTGAATACATTTCTTGGGACTATTCATGGTTGTATTAATATACTAGTGGTTGTATTAAAGTATCAGGAATTTCTAGGAATAGAAGAAAACTGCTGCTCAGAACCTAAATTCGTCATCATGTTCTTTTAGTTCATCCTATTCATTACTTTGTGAACGGGGGAGTAAAAGAAGAGGAGTAATTAAGTGTCAGCTTTTCTAAATATTCGTGTTGAGGGTCTTTTAGATTTAGACCAAATCAGGGGAGCCATATATTCCTTAAAGGGGATAATAAAAAGATGGGGATAATAAAAAGAGGGCATTGTGAGAAGGACAGGAGGATTTCAGAAAGACTACTTGATGGACTTAGACAAAGAAGTACACTGTTGCTTAAGCAGCTCATTAGATCCTTCAATGATGTAGTTGGTTACTTTGCAAACATGTGGATATTGACAAGCTATATCTTTGATTCAGAGTTCAAAGTAAAAAGATCTGGTTTGAATTGGATATTTATGAACTGTGCGAAAAACCGGTCTACTTTAGTGCGACTAAACTTATGTACCTGTATGATCGGTTTAGTGTATCTGATTTGGTCTAAATTGGACAAATTCATTTCTTGCTAGACTAATATTCTGTTAATGGGGGGGTAGTTGCACACCCCCCTTGCCGGTAAGTCCCCTTTGATGCTATTTCGAATGAATTGCTAGTCCCTAATCCTCCTCAAACGGATTTAAAATCAAAATTTATAATGGCTAATGTTACACAAAAATCATTTGACGAATTCAGAAAGGTTTTGAGCGGAAAACTGGAGTCTAGTATCCCTATGCAGACCGAATTAAATAACAAGCTTGACGGAATTACTTCTGAAATTTCATCACTGAGAGCAGAGGCTGCAGCCAGATATATAAGGCTTAATAAATTTGAAAAAACTCTCGATAATCACGGAGACAAGTGTCAGGCTCTACAAAAGCAGCTTCTACTTCTTGACGTAAAAGATCGTCGTCTGAACCTTATTGTTCATGGTATACCGAAATAAGAGCCAATCAAAAAGTTGAAGACTGTGTGATAAAACTAGTTATAGAAAAGCTGGATGTAACTGGCGAATTGTCAATAAAAAAGAGCCACAGGATTGCTTCACGTGCGGAAATATAACAAATAGGCAGGTCAAGCAAAATAATCGGCACAAGGAGTCCCCTGTATTTGTTCCATTGAACTCAGAGAGTGATGTCTATGCGATAATGAACAATGTTATTAAGGTAAAAGGTAGTAGGATAACAATTTCTACGGACCTAACCCCGGCTCTTAATATGATTCGAAACTCCCTACTTTTGAAAGCAAGAAAAATGAAAGAGGCGCATCTTGTCGTCTCTTCTTGATTGCATCATAAGGGTATTAATGTGTGGCTAGAAGTTGATTCTTCTGCTTGGGAAAAGATTGCTTAGTTGTTAATATGTGCGGACAATTATTTATTGTGTTTGTTTACAGATAAATTGTCCGTGATCGAGGAATGTAACAAGTTCATTTTCATTGATTTGTTTCATGAATGGGAGAATGACTATCAGTCAATGTTGGTGTTATTCTTTCCTGTCTATTTACGTTGTTCTTTTGTTTTTGTTTACCCTTTGTTTTCTTTTGCTTTGTTTTACTGTGTTCTTTTTCTTTGTGTTCTTGTGTTTCTTTTTACTTTAACCATCTTTCTTTTGTATTCTCCGTAGGCCTAAAAATCAGGTTCTGTTTTTGCATTGTTTATTCTTTTCAGTTGAAGATCTGATATTTCACGACTCGTGCCGTTCTCTTCCATAAACATGTTGGTTAATGGTTTATCCCCGCTTCACTGCAGAATCCCACGAGAAGGCTTGGTAAGTCCAAATGATTACGATTGATTTTGCTGGTGAAGGGACATCAAGTAGGTTACCCAAGGGATAAGCAACGAGCAACTGATGGAAATGTGCAATCAGAAGCATTCGTTATCCGCTATCGTCAAGAGCAGAAGGCTCAGATGCTTTGGGCACGCTATGCGGCACCTAAGTGAGTACCTGACCCATCAGTCCCGTGAATTTAAGCCCCTTCCCCACTGGAAGAAACGGCAATGTGGCCAAACTAAATCTTGCCATGCCACAATGAAGAAAGACCACGAGTCTTTGGGAGGTTTCAGGAAGTATGGACGAAATTGGGATAAATCGTGGTTAGAAATCATCCGCCCCAAACAGAAGACCGAAGTCAGTGGCAAAAAAAGGTCATCATATCCTCGGTACCGAGTTGGGCTGAACAGCCTTTGTCTCCCCACAAGTACAAGTAAGTAAGTAAGTACCACCGAGTGAATATACTAGGTGTTTGCGAAACTTTTTTAGATGACTCAACTAGTCATTTAATGAATATTAATGGTTATAATTTTATTTCTAAGACTAGGAATGCTAGATCGAGAGGAGACCTTGGTTTTTTTTTATTCATAGTGATATTTTTTGTAGAACTGTTTCAGATTTTGATTCTATTTATGAAGAAATGGTTTTTGAATTCCTCGTTGTTGAGCTTGATTTCGTGACTGATAAAGTTTTGTGTTACTTGTTCTATAGGTCACCTAGTTCTTCGGTGCAACATTCTATAAGTAAGTTGGATATATTTTCTTCTGTCACAATTGAGCGGAGTCGGAAAATTATGTATATTGGGGATTTTAATATTGATATAAGTAATGCTAGTCATGCTCTTTCATCCACAATTCGCCTTCAGCTGTTGATTTTTTGACACTTTGTCTTTCGCTGGGCCTTCTCCCAGCTTGCTGAATTCCAACTCGAGTTGTAAGCTCGACAGCAACGATAATCGACAATATTTTTCTTAATATTGAATTTGACTCATGTAATGTTATTGTCGATGAAACGTCAGACCACTTTATGCTTCTGATGGAGATTCATACGTATTGGCAAGCGCCAACTCCGATCAAGACAACTAGAAGACTAGACATTGCATCTGTCCAGCGATTGGATGAGCTGCTGATTAAAATTAACTCCTCACCATGCTTAGACTGTGAGGATACAAATCAAGCTTCACATTATTTTTTTCAAGAAGTCATCAAAAAGCTCAATCTGGTTTGTCCCATGTCTTTAACCCGTTTCGTTACAATAGACCCAAAAAGCCTTGGATTACAAGAGAACTACAAAGGTCAATCCAATTAAAGAAGAGGTTGTATAAAAAATATTTCTCTCATCCAGATGAGATAAATCAAGCTTCTTTTAAAGCATACAACAATTGCTCAACCAAAGCTCTAAAATTTGCTAAACAGCAGTACTATTTGAAGGCATTCAATAATGCGCATGGATCTAATAAGAAAGTGTGGTCATTAATAAATGATTTTATCGGCAAAAAAAGATGAATTCTCTTCCGGATGAGATGATGACCCCGGATGGTAATGCAGCTGTTAAAGGAAAAATTAACGTTGCTAACAAGCTCAAGACTCACTTCGCCAAAATAGGTGAAAAAACATCAGAAGAGGCATCCTGAAATTTAACACCGAATTCTGCTGACTTCAAAAGTTTTTTACCCCGTCTACTCACCAATCCACATTAATCCCCCCCAGTGTCATCTGCTGAATTGATGATGGTACTTCATCAACTCAAAAATTGACAATCAGAAGGAACTGACGGATCTTCTACGAATTTACTTAAATCGATTATGCCTAGTATAGTTAGTTTTTTTGTGCGTATAATTAATAATTGTTTGTAGAATGATCTCTTTCCTTCTAGCATGAAGTCCACCCGTGTCATTGCACTGCATAAAGGAAGAGATATGAGTGACCCATCTAACTATAGGCCTATATCTATCCTATCTGCTTTTGGAAAAATTATTGAACGTTGTTTGTATATAAGAATTGTTAATTTCCTTGAAGGGAATAGTTTTTTTTTAGTAAGTATCAATTCGGGTTTCACAAAGGCCATTCCACAGAACATGCTATCTTGGCAGTAACCCAGTTTATACATGATGCCTTGGATAAGGATGAAATTCCAGACACTATATGTGTGGATATACGGAAAGCGATTGATACTATAAGCCATATAATTTTAAATGAAAAATTGTCAAATTGCGGCATATGAGGTCAGGCTGATGTGTTAATAATGTCATATTTAAAAGATAGAGTTCAATGTATTGATGGAAGCGATGTTAAATCATTGTCTTCAATTCAGTCAAATAATTTTGGGGTACCCCAAGGTTCAATTCTAGGCCCTCTGTTGTTTCTAATTTATGTTAATGATATTAGTAATTCAATTGCAGACCTTGGGCTGACCGCACTATTCGCTGGTGACACAGCCTGTACTGTTTCTGGAGCTGATGAGGATAGTGTAAACATAATTTAAATCTTGCATTTGATAGACTAGTAGCATGGTTTACGGCAAACAGGCCAGCTTTGAATACTTCAGAAACTTAATTTATAGTATATTTACATACATCACGAGTCTTTCCAGGTCTACTGGTTGACTTGAATTTAAGTTAGAAGTCACATATTAATAGTCTAAGATAGAAGCTTGGAAGGAATATAGGTATTATACACCGTGTGAAATTTGTTATGCCTCTGGAAGCTATGCGTTATATTTATTTTAATTTTGTTCATTCTTACCTAAATTACTGTCCACTTATTTATTTGAATACTTCCAGATCCCATTTTATTTCACTCCAAAGACAACAAAATAAGGCGCTTCGTATTTTAAAAGGCTTTCTTCCTTCCCCAGCGTCTCTTCCAAGCAAGTCCTCTACAAAGAGTTTATATTCTTTACTGAATATTCTTCCTGTTGAACTGGCAGTTACTTTTCATTTGTTATTATTCAAAGTTAAGCACAATCTCCTGACGCTGCCTAGCTATTTCTTTTCTTTTGATCTGTTCCCAATTAAGCATGAGCACTGTTCTGTTTTTTTCTGAAGAAACAGAAAAAAATAAACACGAATTGAATGAAACAGAACAGAAACAGAACAGGTCAACAATTAAACAGAAGACCTGTTTCTGTTTTTTTGGGAATAACCGAAAACAGCTGTTTAAACAGCTGTTTTTCAAACAACTAAAGCTTAAAGAAGAAAAAAATTGTAAATGATAAGTTTTGGTTTATTATCAGTACTATTGCAGCATTTTTCCGCCAAAAAGACAATAAAGTGGCGAAAAACTGTCTATGTCCACAACATCACCATCCTTTTTCATGGTTATTTTCTTCCATTTTCCCGTTCCGTTTTCACCAAAATACGCTTTTATGTTTATGCAGAATCTCCTCGAATTTCCCAGAAATGCATACTAGTTATCTGAGTCGTTTTGAAAATAAAATAATTTTCGTCGTCAAATTGCGCAGTCAGCTCAAAGTCATTAGTGTTTAAGCAGAGCCCATAGTTGTTTTTACGTGGGACAGTCTCCCCCTCCAGGAAGTGCTTCCCCCTGCCCCCATCCTGATGTTTGGAAGCCACCTGAAACTATCTATGAAAGAAGAAAAATGCACGGGAAAATGACACTTCTTACCGCCAAGTCGAAAATTTTCGTTCCCTCGCGACTTAAAACAACTTTTTGAGATTAGTTATTTTCTAGCCAATTTGTGTGAGAGACAAATCAAAACGAAAATTCATGGTTTAAGGGTACTTTGCATATTTTACGGCGCTTTGGACTAGAAAATAATCTTCTAGGCCCTCCACCGAATTCATTCTTAAGTAAATATGTAAAATGAAATTTCTCAAATTCTGAATTTCAAAGAAACTTAGACCATTTGCTACACAATATTTTCTTTAAGCATTCTCTTCTCTTAAATAGGTTTTCAAAGGGATGCAATTATAAAAACAATTGCACTCTTTGATAACTTATTTCGAAAATTTCTTTCGCTTTGCAGCAGAAAATACTTTTTCCAACCCATACACTTGCTTTGTTATAGAAAGTGTTATTTTACTTCAAACTTTTGTTTTAAGAATACGAGTGGGCATGCTTTTGATTATTTAGGCATGTTTTCATGGTTTATTCCCAAAGGAAAGGGGGTAGTGACAACCTCGACAACCAATGTTTGAGCAAATGTAACGTGTCGTCGGATAGCCTGTGCTGCAACCTCGTTTTTTGACAGACTCCCAGCTCCCCACTCTTCTTCTCCATTACTTTCACGGCCCTCGTCCTCCCTTTAAAATTTCCGGAGTTTTCAGAACAAGGAATAGAAACACCGTCTGAATCTTTGTCACCAGTTCCCAGAATCAGTCACAACGCGGAACATCTTATCTGTCATTGAAAACTTCCTGATTGCAACTTGGATTGCTGAAAGGATGTTAGTAGTTGTATGAGAATGCTTATGCCTCTTGAAATGTGAAGGATAGTGGTGCAACCTCTGCTCATTTTTCATCTTCATCTTCATCGTCATGTGGTAATAGGCAGTGATACCTATAAATACAGATCCTTTTGCAGACCAGCAGTGAAAAGTCAAGCTAGTCTGACTGGCAGATCTTAAAGTAGCCTTCTGAACTTCTTTTTTCTGGCAGCAAAACTTATATGACGATGGACGGTTCCCCCAAATGGTGCTTTCAAGCCCCCTGTTGTTTTTTTGGCTTATAAAACACAGAAAGTGACAATTTGTCCTTTAACAGGGTTTTGTAACAGAGCATCCGCAGACCAGCTTGTTTTGATCGATTGGAAATAAAGAACCGTCGTATCTCTGCTCTTCTTGTTCCAGATTTCACTAATTCATTACCCTCTGTGTCATTTGCTTTACTATCTGGAGCTTTCTCAAGGGAAGCAGCCTGACTTGATATATTTTTTTCTAGTTGGTTTGGGTTTGTTATTTGCTGCACCAGCCGCATATACTTCATCTTTGTGCATATCAATTGTGTGCTTCCTTTTAAGATAGTATATAAATTTCACGGCAGAGACTCCCTTAGCCTTTAGAGACGCTCTTCAGAAGTTGCACCTAACACTTTCTTTGTTTCCTTTTTTCCGTAGGGTATCCAGAGAGATGTCTTGGAAAATCCAAGTCGTCATCAGAAAATGACATCATGCTTGTCTTAAAAAAAAGGTTGATTTTAGGATTTTTCACAAAATTAGAAGCACCTTCCAGTAGCCTACCATTTTGAAAATTGCACCTCCAGCCAAATATCTGACCTCTTTCACCTCAGTGGCGTTATTAGGGGGAAAGGGGTCAATTTCCCCCTGAGTGGTTTTGTTCGCGCAATGAGCCAAGAAAACCTGTCGGCAAATAAAAGCAAAATGACAGCTCCTAACTGCGGTTTCCTAAAAACTTAGACAATTTGCAGCACAATGTTAATTTTTACGGGAATTTACTTGTCTATAATAGGTATTTAAGAGACAGATACAAGAAATCAAATGTACCGCATAGTGACAATTTTTTTTTAATGTATTGTGCTGCATAGCAAAAATTAACTTCACCGGAAGATGTGTTATTCTACAGAATGAGAAAAGTGTATCAGCATTTTATAAGACTTTGGCCAGCTAGGCCAGAATCAGCTAGTTAGGCCACTGTTTCAACTCTAGGCTTTTCCCTGAAAGAGTTTCCATTGATTATATTTAGAGATGGTTTTATTAACATGAGATAAAGTATATTTGGCATCTTGAAAAAGTATATCTTGTCATGTTGATGCAATAAAACGTGCCAGGAAAAACATATATTTCTACTGGACAAGACTTCGATACATTCACATTCCTCTCTGACTAAACATTTAAGAAAATTTGCAATTAATAATCGGTATTTATCATGTATAGGCTAGAATGGTAATCATAGCAAGTCACTGCAAGGCCGTACCCAGGATTTTTTTCGGAGGGGGTTTTACAAAAAAAAAAAATTCGGGGGGGGGCATAAGAAATTTATTTATATCCATTTTTGTTACGTTTTTACGAGTCAGACAAACATTTTGGGGAGGGTTCACCCCCCCCCCCCCCAAACCCCGCCTCTGGGTACGGCCTTGAGTCACTGTTATCTAGCAGCAAAAATTCCATAAAAACCGTTGAATTAAAGTTTTCCCGGTTAAAGGTGCAGATTACTTCCCATGTAATGTAGGATACAGAGGCCCTACCAATAGAACCAGAATATACAGCAATAAGTGATTTGTTTGAATCCTGCTTCACCTACACGGTATCTATGCAGCTTTGCTGCTCAATTGACTGAATAATGTACACTTAAAAAATAAGCTGTTTTATTGGAACAAAACTGCACCTTTACCGTTCTCCCGTTTATACACCAACCTACTCTCATCTGACTCCTAAGCCCTAATTTTGCCTAGCTGAGTGCCATCATTTCACTTACTTCTACTTTATGTTAACGCTCCAATTCCAAAAGCTGTATGAGGCGTAACCACGTTTCTTCAAAATTTCACATTATGATTTAAAACACTATTTTGTAAGTTCGAAATTTCTTAATATCTCATTCTCGAATCAATAAAATAAAATCGAGAACAGAAGAAAAACAGGTAGAAAAAAACAGAAACAGGACAAAATAGTTATTATAAAAACAGAAACAGAACAAAACAGGTAAATCAAAAAACAGGTCATCTGTTTCTGTTTTTTTGTAAGAACAGAAAAGAAACAGGTACTTTAAAAGCAAAACAGAAACAGAAAACAGAAACAGTGCCCATGCTTATTCCCAATTGCTATGCCATCTTTGTGCCTAACTCGCAATACGCGCAAACTACGCCAGCCATTGATAACTCAGAGAGTTCCCGTTTTTCTCCAATAAATAGTGTGGTTGCTGCATGGAACCAATACGAGTCTGCTTTTGATTTTGATTTGTCGTTAGGAATTTCAAAATATAAGTTGAAGTCCTTTCTTTTGCATAGCTATTAGTTATTTTACTTTTATTATTATTATTAGTTTGATGTTTTGTTTTGTTTTTGGGTCTTTTTCTCGGGTCTTCATTTTCCTCTTGTTGTCCCATTGCTGCTTGAAAAAAATGTTGTTTTTTTTTTTGATCGTCAGGTGGGATGTCTGCTGTGGTGTGGTGAGTATTTAATATTATGTCTTTTTTTCTCTTTCTTCTTATTTTGATTAATCATCCATATATTTGGTTATTTATTACTTTAGTTGTTTTCTCTGTGCAAAACGAGCTTGTCTCTGCCAGATATTGGTATGCTTAGTATGTTATGTATATATAATTGGAAAATAAATGAACCTGAACCTGTACCTTTTCTCCAATGACTTAGCCCTAATAGCAAAATCGTTCAATGAGCTCCTGATTCTCTTAATCTAGCTACAGATCGTATAGATGAAGTTTCCAAAACGCATTTAAAGAGAGAAAAGAAAAACATCTAACTCCTAGTGATCTGTAGAACGACCCCCCCCCCCCTTCTGCACTGACAAAAGGCACAGACAACCGAGTTGAATCAATGAGTTGAGACTATCTTGCTAAAGATATGTGTATAGGCCTACTAGTTTTATCGAGCATGTCACATAACACCCTTTGAATTACCTTTATTGTTCTGTCAGTACCTGAGCTATTTTGATGCAAATGGAGGGTCAACATAGGTTTAAAAGCAATTGGGTATGTAAAGCTTTAGTTTTAGGATTATTTTTGTGCACATAAGCAGAATGAACAGAAATATACAGAAATAGTCAGTTATTTTCTATAATACACAAGCAGAATGAAGCAGAATTTTATAATGAAGCAGAATATGAAGCAGAATGAAGCAGAGTACATAAGCAGAATTTTTGTGCACATAAGCAGAATGAAGAGAAATATACAGAAATAGTCAGTTATTTTCTGTTAAATATTTGAATAGTGTATTTGGTGTTTGTCACTTTAAAAATTTGCTTTAAAATTTGTTCACCAAGTACTTAAATCTCGTCGATACTTGTATTTATGCAAAGGGGGCAATAGGAGTTGTATTCCTACGAGTTTGGGAAAAACTGACCTAGAATCAAGGGACATCAGGCTATGTCCCCATATGTCCCCTTTGTTCCATGCATAAATGGGACATCAAGCTATTTCAATAAAGTGGAAATTAAAATAAAAATCCTCAATGTAAGTACAAAAATAAGAAAAACAGACTATGCGAACCTTAAAATAAATATTGAAGGGATTAAAAGAAATGCAAAAAGCGGTACTTCCCAGTAAAATTGACAAAATGAAAAATGCGTCAACAATATCAGTAACATGGTAAAAAATGGGAACAGCAGTACCAAAAAAGAGCTAGAAAGACAAAGTAACAGAAAATCGTGATATTCTAAAAGATGATGATCAAAAGAATTAAAAGGAGACCCAAAAAAGGAGACTTCTAGCCTGTGAAGTAAAAAAAAATAATAATAAACCATGTTTTACTAATGGACTAAAAATGGGAAAATAGATTTTTCGGTTCTAAAGAATACTTTTGATATACATACTTTAAATTTTCTGAGTATTTTGAATGTTGTGGGACGAAGGCACAATCTTCGTCCAAAATTAGTTTTTCGCATCAGCAATAACACTACATTCGAAAACTCCATTGCGAGTTGAGCAATAATATCGTCGTCAATTTCTTCTTCCCAGTTATTTTGCCAGTCAATTCACGACTGGGAAGTGTACATACTCTCTATTATCCATTATCCTTAGCTAAAAAAAATTCAATCTGGTCAAAAGGACCGTGACTAAATAGAGGTCTGGTCACTTTGAATGAGATAATAAAGAATCGGTATTAGAAAAAAAAACAAGCGTCCAAACCAGTTAAAAATAATTATCCGCTTTAATAGTTCTTCTTTACTACCTTCCACGAAGTTTATACTACCTTTAAACCTAATTTTAGGACCTCCACTCCATTCAAGGACGTCCCTTTTGGCCCAGCTGGAATTATCAAAATTAATAATAGGTCCAATATGATTTTCGACAAATACCATCCGTAAAACTTAGTCTTAACCTATCTTTCTTTTGGAGGCCTGGAAAGTAGAACTGAACTACGTTTCGAATTCTGAATATAATGCAGTAATAAATTAAAACTAGCAGTATTGCGAAGAGGTTTATTATCCTATTCTATTTCGATAAATTGACAATTAAAAGTTGTCTCAATTTTAGGCAAGCAGAAAACAACAAATCTTTCACGTCCCTATGTATAATGTTTTTACTGTGTAGGTATTCGAGGCCTCTAAGCGCTTCTCGGAGTATTATCGCGATGTACCGTTCTTCAAACGGGCCTGCCACCATCAAATCAAAGGCTGAGTTGCCAGTCAAGTACTCCATTATGATCCAGAGCTTAGAACCCTATATAATTAAAATCACGAAGATTCAAAATATTTGCAACTTTTTAAATTGGATGAATTTTATATATTTCGAATATGCATCAAAATTCTATGTTTTTGATGTCTCTCCTGTTATCAAGACTCTATTTCTTAAGAGTTTCAGTTTCTGTTGAGTCGCATCACCCCTTACTTACAGTTCGTTACTACGAACTGTTTGATATGCTATTATCAGTTCTATATTAGAACGAGATGAAAATCCACCAACAACGGGTACTATTTCTTAAAACCCTTAAAAAAACAAAAAAGTTTTAACACAAAAACAATAATGGAAGTCCAAATATTTCGGCTTCACACCCGGAGGCCTTAATGAAGGTCAAATATATAAAAAAAAAACTCTAGCTTAAACAAAACATGAGAAAACACAAAGAACCCTATACTAAGAAACAAAAAGAATGACAAAAAGAAATTCATATTTAAACAAAATCGATCATGCAATAATTCATAAAGCATATGCCAGTATGTCTGTCATACACTATTGTACATGTGTGTATGAATTTATCTTCCATTATTGAACTCTAGCAAAACGAAAAGAGTATGTTTTTTTTTTTAATCTTATCTTTGTCCTAGGTTAAATTAATTAAAATAAACAACAAATCTAGAACTTTAATGAGTCTTCTGTGTCACTCAAAGTTCATTTAATTTGGAATTTCAATGTCAAACTTATGAGCCTAAATCTGCAAAATTTCTTGATCTTTACTAGTAAAAGTGTATAAGGTTTTAGCCTTTTTTTTTCCTTTTTTTCTTATTGAACTATCATTGATTAAATTTAATCGATATTCGTATTTGTATCATTTTATAAATTTATACTATATCAGTTGCACATAATTATATTTAATTATATAAGGTTTTAGTCACAGACTGTGTAATAGCCCAACGAAATGATTAATTAATTTTGTTTCTTCAAACTTAACTTTATGGTAGGGAGGATCAAATAGACGTTCCAAAACTGCTGAATTGGAAGTTGTTTTTTTTTTCATTACGTTCCATTTTATTGATTGTTTCGAAATGCTCGCTTGTACTCCACTAATTATACTGGCTCAACTAGAAACAAAAATCAAAATAGTTTCAAAATGCATAGGAAAATAATGGGGACAAGCAAAAAAATTTTCAAAGTAACAAAATATATATTTTGGTTAGACCACAGCAATCAAAGCCAACATTCACAGATCGAAGAGATAACCCAATTCAGAAAAATGCGGGCCGTTGGACAAGGTTTTTTTCATTATTTTTGTAAGTATTTAAAGCATTTTTTAAAATGCTGGAGGAATTTTGCTTAGATAATAATGAAACACCAAAAATAAAGTCATTTTTCATATTCTAGGGGAAAAATTGCATCACCTTACCATAATTTAATAAATACTAAGAATGTATCATGTAGACACTTACTTTACGGTATGAGCCACAAATTTGGGGAAGTATGGTGAGTTAAACTGGGATAACGCTGTAACGTCCCTAAAAGAAATTTCTGGGGATCTGTCTTCTAATTCTAATTCAACGATTTCGATCGCCACAGTCTGTAGTGTTGTTTTATCAATTGCTTTATATTCTTGGCCAAATCCACCTTCTCTGCGCGGTTCAACATTGTCATATAATAATTCCGGATTGACGCCATCTTGATTCAAGCTCTCTGCCAAAACCTAGAAAATAAAAACACATGTACAGGTGACCGCCCCAACAACTTGAAAAAGTTTCAAACCAATAGCTTTTATTAAGACTTTGCAAAAATTGATTCCTGAAGAAAATTCCTGAAAATTAATTCCATGGCGGTCCCCAGCATGGCTACAAGGCAGGCTTGGGTTGCCACCACGGTCAGTTCTCAAAGTGCTGAAACTGCCCGAATTCGCGTGCTACACAGCAATATTCGGTGCTATAGTCAATAAATTGCCCGTAAAAGTGCTAAAATAGCACTCTTGTGTTATTTTAGCACTATTTACCAACTCTGAGCCAGTGCTACAGTACTAAACATATTTAAGAAGAGAAAGTCGGTTAGACTAGGAATAAATGAATGATGAAGAGGTGATATTGGGTAACGAGAAGATCAATCTAGTGGATAGCTTCATTAACCTAGGTGGTATTATTACTAGAGATGGTTGATGCAGTAAAGATATAAAAAAGTGGAATAGCCAAGGCCCTGGTGTCTTTTAATCGTAAGTGTCTTTGTTCCTCACTTTTGTTTTGCTACTTGCTGTTGTAAATCTCTAGCCGCATTTCTTCATTTTTGATTGTCTCTGTTTCAGTCAATTTGTCAATACTCTTAGCTTTAGCTGCCCGTATTGATCTAGCCTCGTTTGATGGCCCAGGCTGTTTATTTTTTAACAATTGTGAATTTACGTTGTTTGGGTCGTTCTCTTGGACTTATCACGTTTAATGCTTCAAGTGGTTTGACAAAAATTTCGTTTCTTTTTCCAACGAAAAATTTATAGTAATTGTTAATTTGCATTTTTGGGCCGTCCTCTAGTTATGTTTTATTATAGTTACAAAACTGCTTAGAGAGCTTCTCAAGATAAACTGATACTTATTCTCAGTCGAAATTGGCTATATAACATGACTGACGTCAAAAAAATTAGATACTTATTATGATATGAGTAATAATTAATATGACGTCATTTATGGCTGTAATATGTATAAAGAATGTTATTTTGGTACATGACATCATTACAGTACTGATGTACATAAATTTGATGTTACTCATTACTCTCATTCGATGTTACTCTTACTTCAAAGATTAAAGTTCTTAACGAAATTTACAGTATAATGTAAAGTGAAAATTACAGCAAATTATAGTAAGGACTTTAGAACTTATGGTACAAAATTATTTCTGTAAAATACTCCCCCCCCCAAAAAAAAAAAAATACTCTCAGCAAGGAAAATCCTGGATACAGCCCTTGCCATAATGTATTATCCCCTTATTCCACCTCCCCCGTACTCTTTTTTCTTTGAATAATTGCTTTAAGTTTTAACAGACATATGCCCACTTGTAAGGATTTTAATAAGTATGTATGAAGCTACAAAGTTTGTTATTAGGGTTGCAGGAAAATTTTCAGATGTAATTTGTTCTAGAAAGGGGGTTAAACAAGGTTGCCCCCTGTCTCCGCGGCTATTTTCGTTGTTTATTAATGATTTGCCGGATTTTCTTAGGAAGCAAGGAGCCCCAATGGTGTCATTAGATGTCTGTGAACTATGCATGCTGATGTTCGCTGATGACCTGGCACTAGTGGCGAAGTCTAGAGAGGATTTACAGTTCTTGTTGGATAGAACTAAGGATTATATAGATAGGAAACAACTAAGCCTGAATGTAAAGAAGTCGGTAGTTATGGTTTTTAGAAAAGGGGGTAAGATTACAAGTAGGGATAGAATAAAATGGGAGGGAATAGATTTAGATTGTAGGGATGAGTTTACGGATTTAGGATGTAAACATTCGTCAAATGGTAAGTTTGGAAAGCAGCTGAAGCTGAGTCTTGCTAAAGGAAAGTCCTGCGCCTATGCTGTGACTGCTAGCCAACTGGCAAACATACAGAACCTGAAGATGCATAAGCAAATATTTCAGGTAAAGATTGAATCGGCTATGCATTATGGATCTGAAGTTTGGGGATACATAGCTGGTGAGACGATGGAGAAGATTCAGCTTCAGTATTTTAAGAGAGTTTTAGGTCTACATTTTTCAACGAATAGTTTAGTATTGAGAGGAGATCTAGGTTTATTTTCTTTAAGAAGTGATAGGCTGTAGGGATGATAAGACTATGGGAGAAAATCCTGAGTATGCCCAGAGTAAGGATAACAAAAGCAGCATATTTAGAAGCTCCGAGGATCCCAAAGAGTGATACGTGGCCATCTCAAATAAAGAAGATATTGGAAGATTGTGGATTTTCATAGCTATGGAATGGTGGGCTAGGGATTGGATTAAAGGAAGGAGCAGTTACAAATAGGGTCAGGGAGAGGTTAAGGGACCATGAGATCCAAGTGTGGCATGCGCGAGTGAATGATACCCGATCACTGGAGTTATATGCAAAGGCTAAGGAGCAGTGGGGAGAAGAATTGTATTTTAAGGCGGGGCTTCAAAAGAGGCAACAAAAGTTGATTATTTGTGTTAGGTCAGATGGGTTACCACTAGGTGAGAGAAGGAAGTATTTGGGAGGGGTTAGACAAGCTTCTGGTCCTTACTTCTGTCCCATGTGCGGGAAAGAGGAAGATTTGGTTCATTTTGTGGGGAAGTGTAGTGAATTAAAAGATTTAAGGAAAGAATAGTTTGGGGTTGAGGCTTGGGAGAGAGATGAAATAATAAATTTATTAGCAAGGAAAGATATGGGAGGTATAAAGAGATTCGGAAGGTTCCTGACGATGGGTATAGAGCATAGAGAAAGGTTTATTTTTTTTGAAGATTAGGGATGAGGGTGATATTTCACTAGCTTAGATTATAGTTTTGTGCCAATTTATGTTTGTATGAAAGTATCTTTGTTTTTGTGACCACGGCCCTTTGGGCTTTTGTGTCAATAAATTCTATTCTATGAAGTGAATTCAGCTCTAGTAGCGTTTGGGATAGCCTTTTGAAAATAAGTATTATCTGATCTTACCATTCCCCCTCAGACTAGCCACAGGCTACAACCACGAGACGTCAGTTTCTCCGATACAAGACACTTCATGCACCAAAGTATTTCAGCTTTATAGACAGCTTCTTTCACAAACATCGTGCTTATAAAATTTCGATGGGAAGTCTGGGAAGTTCCAGCTGGGACAGCTGTCAGTCACAACTGACCAGGATATAGTTTCATTATTGCATTTGACCTATGATCATCATCTTTAGCATGCTGTTTGAGAGTAATAAAGCCTTTAGCACAAGAGAAGGGTTTCTGACAAACTCTTCAGAAGAAATAGCCTTCTTTTTTCAGCGGATCAGATGTGCACCAATCACCATATAAATGACCCACACCATCTTTCTTCTTCAACCACTGATTTTTAAGCTTGCACTTCCCCATTACTCAGCAAAACAACAAAAAGCAACAACAACAGCAACAACAAAACAACAACACGGAAGCAACAACAATAACACAAAACAACAACAAAAAAACTCCGAAAACAAAAAGCAACCTAAGTAAACAAAAAACAAAAAAAAAAAATCCCTCAAACAAGCATCTCTCTACGTGAGAAAACTGTCAGACATCCTTCAGAAACAAAACAACTATCAAATCAACCAAATTTTCAGCCTTTACTGAATATACTGATTATCAGCACAATTTGTCATGTACTATGCCATTTTTGACTCTCCTATATTTGATTATTACTAACTTCAGTCTAGACATTTGAAGTTTTGACAAATCAGGTCTGAAAAAATCATTGCACAGCAAGGCCAGAAGTAAGTAGGGAAAGTCACGTCAGCAGAAAGAGGTCAGTTGACCACAATTTGTGCTGGTGTTGATGTGTTGTGAACACAGTCCCTCCTCTACTTATTTCTCTACAAAAACAGTGTCCAGAAATTTTACTCAGGGGAGCTTTAAAACCATCACAATCAGCTCAGAAAATATTTCTGGCTGGATGGCTGCCTCTCATTCTTTGCTTTACTTGCAGCATTTTATCAATCAAGTCAAACCCAAAAAATCAACAGGAAAAAAATATGAAAAAGTCAGAAGTGCTCACTGACACCCCATGAAAGAATGCATTACTGCTAGGTTAAAAAATGTATCTGCCAAAAAGCCCTTGTCCCAGAACAGAAGAAAGTCAGACAAGTGAAAAGACTAAAAAGCAAAAGGCATGTCTCTTGCAACAAGAGTTAGAGTGACAATTCTGACATCAATGATCCTGTATACAACAACTCTTCAGAGCCCAGCATAGACATTGAAGACAAGCCCCCTACCAGCAACTTCTAATTTGACACTGAGAAAGTCAAGGCTGGTGATTACATTCTGATTGAGCTGAAGAGCAAGAAAGGGAATTCTGTTCACAATATTATCATTATCAAAAAGTAGCAACTGAAGAACTTAAGGTACACTTTTGGAAGGAGACTGGAGCAAGAGACTTTGCGCTAAATGACAAGACGGATAGTGTCTTAAAGACAGAAGTTGAAATAAAACTGCGACCACTGAAAAGTAGAACACCAAGATTAGCGGATCAGCTTACTTTTGGTGTTGATCAGTCAATGTATAATTTGAAATTAATACTCTTTAGTTTTTTTAAACCTTAATGAAATTCATTTTGTAGTTTTTTATGCTGATCATATTCTTTCTTATTTTTATAGCCGAAAAACAAGCTTTAATGTTCCCCTGGTCACTTTTCTTTTTCCTTTGTCCAGTGGCCAAAAATAAGCCAGAGACAACCAAACCAGTGCAGGCGTGGCCCAGGTTTGGCACTTTTGACCACTTGGATAGAGAGACATCCAGGTGGAAAAATGGTGGAGTATTTCTAATTGTCTTTTTCATTGGTGGTATTGAATGAGTTACTTTTGCTTTGGCATGCTGAGCAACTTCTTATTGCTTGAATCAATTCATGGAGAATTAAACAAGTCAAAATCAGCCAATCATGGGCCAGTCTCCTATCTATACATCGGACCAAAAATCAATATTGAAGATCAAAATGTAAATGTTGATATTGCAAACAATATTTGGAAATTTCTGTTTACTTACAGCTTTGTTTAACCATCTACCAGGTAACATCCAACAAAAAATTCCAACATACAAAAAGTTCTCACTAATATCTATCATAAATTTGAAGTTCTAGGGGGGGGGGGCATCTGCCCTCCCCTCCCCCCCCCCCCCCCCCTACCCTACGCCCATGGACAAGAGCAATACTTTTGTCAGCAGATAAGTAAAAAAACACAGTTAGTGTGACAAGACTGACAAAGAAAAAAAACAATAAGATGAATAGAGCATGGCAATAGCAAGGGCACAACTGAAAAAAAACTAGGCTTAAGTGAAACTCTGGCATCTTTTAGAGGATAGAGAACAAAACCATAGTCTCACTTGATTAGTGACGATTCATTTTGAATTACAGCCATATTAAAGGAGACTCTGGCATCTTTTTGACAATAGACAAAATCTTGTGTTCCTGACTGGGCTGATAGGACTAGCCTACAGCAAGTTAGTTTAACTTGATAATGAATACACTCTGACATACAAAACTAACTTTTTGATATAATAATAACCTGCTCTGTAACATTTTAATCTAAATGCTAATGTGCGCACCAAAATAGGCCTATCCTAAAGTCAGAACTTCTAATTGAATTGAATTGAAATGGATGGTTCCTCCTCTCTTCCTGCAAGGACTCAGGAGGCTTCTTGTAATCCCTATAGTACTTGGTTTATATAAGATGTATCCGATTAATATCCTTTAAAAACTTGCATATCAACTTAAGTCCATCAGCACAGTCACTGTTCAAGCCCGCTCCACTTAGTATGTCACTACTCTGTCGAATTCTTTTTTCTCTAATAAACTGTCTAATATTCTTCCTCCTGTCTTCTGTTCCAGCACATTCAAATAACAGATGTTCTACCGTTTCCTCATTTCCACAAAATGCACATCTCGGATCTTCGTTATAAAAAGGGCTCCATATTTCTGAATTCCTGCATGACCTGACCTTAGTCTGAATATCACCCTGGCTTCAGATTTACTTAGCGGTCCGTATTTTTTCTTTTCAAATTGCCTTTCTTTCTTTTGTATAACTAACATATTTGTTGAGAACACACGGCTGTCGTCGAATGTCTTTAGTCTCAATTTCTTTATCACTTCTCCAATTTGATTAACCATCCTGGGCGTGATATCTATAAATATTTGCCCATCTTCTATGGATGCTTGTTTTGCTGCAGTGTCAGCCATTTCATTTCCATTAATTTTCGTATGCCCCAGTACCCAATCCAATGTGATGGTTACTCCCTTTTTCAGTAGTTTCTGTAATTCCTCATGGCAAAAGATCACTTCAGGAGCTACTTTAATTGCTAGATAAATATTCTTGATTGCCTCCAAACCACTTTTTGAATCCGAACAGATTCAATATTTTTCACCTGTGGGTCCCAAATCTATTATGTATCTCACTGCTTTGGCTATTGCAAAGATAATTTCTTAAACCACATTGGCCTGACATCACATAAAGAAAGAAAAACGAGCAAAAATGCGGTTTTTATAGGCCAAATGAAGATACTGAAAAAAAACAAAGCGAATATTTCGAGAGGACGAACGCCTCTCTTCTTCAGCGCGAAACAAAACGATGTATCAATAAAAGCCAAAAATTAAAAGAATTAAAACCAACTACCTAACAACCATAAAAGCGAGTTATTCGCCAATATCCGCGATTTGCACAAAAACCAAAAAAAAAAAAAAATATGAACTGCCATCGACGGATACTAGCGAACAACTGACAAAGAGAAGGAACCAATTCATTCACTCGAAAAAATAAAACGAACCAGCAATTAAATAAGTTGGAGAACTATGTAATTTGATTTTGGATTTTAATTAATGCATTTCTTGCAGACACCCTTTGAGACCTAAGGGGTTGTTCACGTGTTTGAATAGATGACTGGGAAAGTGGTTCAAGGTTTATTTCAGGGATTACTAAAGTATCGGCTTCTCTTTTGAGAAAACCGAAATATGACTCGTTTATTCTTAAATCACCGGAATCTCTGTTTAAAGCATTTCAAAAAATCTAAGGAAAAATAACATTTACACTTATTATAGACCCAGAAAAACTATAAGGTCCCAAATTTATCAAGGTAAAGACCCTATCCCGATAGGTGAAAACTCCGGTGTCTACAGAATTCCTTGTTCGTGTGGTCTTTGGTATATCGGAAGAACTGATCAGCGACTAACGGATAGATTAACTCAGCACTCTATTTCAATTAATAATACACTTAAAAAGCGGAAAAAACCAGACAATTTTGACTCTGCCCTTGCAGAGCACATTTTTGAAAAACCAGACCATACTATTTTGTTTAATCAAGCTAGTCTTATTTCGCATGACAAAGGTATTGTCCAGCACTACAGAGAAGCTGTTGAAATTTATAAATACCAACATTTAGGTCTAGCTTTAAACAGAGATTCCGGTGATTTCAACCAATGTTGTCACTATATTCATATCTCTTGTGAGAAAAAAGCTAATTTGATTAATCAACAGTATTTTCTTCATAATTGTAAAATGAACCGTATTTTACCCAAGTCAATGCGACCTTCACTTCACTTAAACACACGTAACGAACGGCAATTTACAGAACGTATAGGGTTTGGTATTTTAAATCATGTTATTAGCGACTGGAAAAGCAAGTGCTACCGGTTAAATCAGGATATTTTCAGGCTAGAGCGAGAAATATTATTTACGCTTTCTTATGCTGATTTTCATCAAATTAAGGCTATTGCTGAAAATTCTTTTCAGCATGATTTTAGGATTTCTAGACAAAGACTTTCTGAGAAATTACACCGTTTGAAGTTGGAAAAACTCTCTAATAATCCACCTTTTGTCCCAAATGCGTATCCTGGTCCTGCTGTGATAAATCTCAGCTCCACGCCCCTTACAACAGAGCAAAATCAGGTTCTGTCCAAAGGTTTGAAATTTTCGATAACCCCTTCGAAAATACCTTATAGTGAAATTATCGCGAACACAGAGGGGGCTTTTCATGACTCTCGTGCGGATATTGGAGAGATTGCTGAGGTTAGAGCACAATTTGTTGAAACTTTGTTGGATTCGCCATCTGTTAATAATCGAAATTTAAAAATTTTTAGCAAAAATGAACACTTGGTCTTACACGCACTACATAAAGATCATTTCAGGATTATTACGAAAGCCGATAAAGGCAATACTGTTGTTGTATTAGATTCAGATGATGACGACAAAAAAGTCAGAGAAATTTTAAATGACTCTAACACATATGAACAATTAGCTACCGATCCCACAGAAAAATTTGTACAGGAAGTCCGAAAAGAGCTTTCTTATCTAAAAGGAAAAGGTGAAATTACAGATCAGTTGTACAAAAGGTTTTACCCACGCGGATGCACGTCCCCTCGCTTTTATGGTCTTCCTAAAGTTCATAAGCCCGGTAATCCACTTCGACCCATTGTTTCTTCTTTTAATTCTCCTACAGCAAAAATTGGGAAATTCTTATCAGTGATATTTCGCCCACTAATTCAGGCTCAAAAATCCTATATTAAAAATTCCGCTGATTTTGTTTCCAAGGTAAAGCAAGTTTCGGTTAAACCAAATACAAGAATTGGCAGTTTTGATGCAGATTCAATGTATACCAATTGTGATCCTCAAAAGGCCGAACTGTCTTTGGAGCAAAAACTTAATTCTAACCCATCTATATCAGAAAATTCTACTCTTTCGAATCAGACACTTCTTTCGCTTACAGCCCTTTGTAACAGAACTTCTTTTTACTTCCATTATAGAGGCATTTTTTATAGACAGAAATATGGGCTCTCCATGGGTGCCCCCCTTTCTCCAATACAGGCTGATATTTTCATGGAAGACCTTGAAGAAAGGGCTATTTTGCAAAGTTCTTGTAAACCTGAATTTTGGGTTCGTTTTAAAGATGACATTTTTTATTTATGGGAGCATGGTGACGAGTCTCTGGGTTCTTTTCTTCACTTGCTCAACTCCTTGGATCCAAAACTGAAATTTACTCAGGAATCAGAGATAGAGAGGCGTCTTCCTTTCTTAGATGTTCTGGTGCACCGAAATGATTCATGTTTCGAGTTTAGTGTCTATAGAAAACCCACACATAATGACCGTTACTTAAGTTATTCCTCAAATCATTCTCCTGCTGTGAAAAGAGGAGTTGTCACTTCTCTAGTTGATAGAGCATTGAAAGTTTGTTCAACACGTTTCTTGGATTTAGAGCTCAACCACCTTAGAGATATTTTATTTGGGAATGGTTATCCAATTAGTTTAATAAATTCTGTAATTGCAAAACGCATTAAAAGATTATCAGATAGTTCCACAGAAAACACAAATCAAAGGGAAAATTCAGTTTATCTTGGTCTCCCATATGTTAAAGGGATTTCAGACCACATTTCAAAAAATCTAAGGAAAAATAACATTTACACTTATTATAGACCCAGAAAAACTATAAGGTCCCAAACTTATCAAGGTAAAGACCCTATCACGATAGGTGAAAACTCCGGTGTCTACAGAATTCCTTGTTCGTGTGGTCTTTGGTATATCGGAAGAACTGATCAGCGACTAACGGATAGATTAACTCAGCACTCTATTTCAATTAATAATACACTTAAAAAGCGGAAAAAAACCAGAAAATTTTGACTCTGCCCTTGCAGAGCACATTTTTGGAAAACCAGACCATACTATTTTGTTTAATCAAGCTAGTCTTATTTCGCATGACAAAGGTATTGTCCAGTACTACAGAGAAGCTGTTGAAATTTATAAATACCAACATTTAGGTCTAGCTTTAAACAGAGATTCCGGTGATTTAAGAATAAACGAGTCATATTTCGGTTTTCTCAAAAGAGAAGCCGATACTTTAGTAATCCCTGAAATAAACCTTGATCAACTTTCCCAGTCATCTATTCAAACACGTGAACAACTTCTTAGGTCTCAAAGGGTGTCTGCAAGAAATGCATTAATTAAAATCCGAAATCAAATTACATAGTTCTCCAACTTATTTAATTGCTGGTTCGTTTTGTTTTTTCGAGTGAATGAATTGGTTCCTTCTCTTTGTCAGTTGTTCGCTAGTATCCGTCGATGGCAGTTCATATTTTTTTTTTTTTGATTTTGTGCAAATCACGGATATTGGCGAATAACTCGCTTTTATGGTTGTTAGGTAGTTGGTTTTAATTCTTTTAATTTTTGGCTTTTATTGATACATCGTTTCGTTTCGCGCTGAAGAAGAGAGGCGTTTGTCCTCTCGAAATATTCGCTTTTTTTTTCAGTATCTTCATTTGGCCTATAAAAACCCCATTTTTGCTCGTTTTTCTTTCTTTGTTTGGCTATTGCAACTACTTCTGCTTGGAAAACTGTAGTTACATCGCTTAATTTAATAAATTTAACTATATTCTTGGAGGGAATTACAAAACAGCCCCCACTCTATTATCCACTTTGGATGCATCTGTGAAGATATCCACAGAGTCAAGATATTGCATTTCTGTTGTCATCTTGAATGATTGATCATAATCTAGATTATCCCACTTTTCAAATTCAGTATTGCACTGGTATGGGATGGATTTCCACTGAGGGGTTATGAACATATTGGACACTCAACATTGATGTCAACTGACAATCCATTTGAAACTCTTCCATTATCTCCTTTGCCCTCACAATACCGAATAGTTTTTTCCATGAACACCACAACCTTCCCTCTTTTAGTATTCTTGATTTAATTGGATTCGACTGGTCAGATATCCATGTCTTCCATAAGAACTTTAATGTGGCTATGTCTCTCCTGCTATCTAGCTTCTCAATCCCACTTTCTGATTCGAGAAAGCTCCGTGGAGTTGTCTTTCTTGCTCCAAAAGCTGTCCTTAAAGTACTGTATTGAATAGTTTCCAGCTCCTCTAACAAGGACTTAGATTTCGTTCGGACGTAATTTCGTTCTTATGTATTTTATATAAAATTCCATCAAAAAGTCAGGCTTTGGGCCAAAATTTGCTCCACGTAACATTTTCATAATATTTAATCTTTTGACACATGTTTTCTTTAACTGTCTTATATGAGCTTTAAACGTCAGCTTTCTATCAAAGGTAATTCCAAGCCATTTAAATTGATTCACGGTTTAAATTTGTTCCCCATTTAGAAAAAGACAAAGAGCAGAGTACTTTTTTGTTCGCGTGATTACCATTGCTTTGGTTTTCTCGACCAAAAACTGCACACAGTTTTCCATGGCCCACGTTTCCATTAATTTTATTTTCTCCTGGGCCACTCGTTGCCCCTCCTCAACACTATCACACACTATCCACATTGCATTATCATCAGCGAAAATCCCAGGTCTATCCTCTCCTGTATCCATTGGTATATCAAATTCACTTATATTGTAATAATCTGGCCCCAATGAGGAGCCTTGTGGTACGCCACGTTTTCTCAGTACCTTTCTTTCCGAATATGCTTTACCCACTTTTACTGTCACTTCTCGTTCACGTAAATAATCATAAGAAAATCTTAGTAAACGTCCTCTAACTTTTGCTGCAATCACTCCTTCTAGTATATATCGATGAACCACACTATCAAAAGCACTACTCACATCAAAGAAAACTGCTAAACAGATTTTTCTATTTTCCAAACAATATACTGCATCATTTACAAACATTTGTAACACTTCTATAGTAGATCTGTTCTTTCTAAACCCACATTGAACATCTTTCAAAGTGTTTTTTCTTTCCACTTTCCATGTAAGCCTCTCCTTAACCATTCTTTCATAAACTTTTCCTAACACAGGTAGTAGAGTAATCATCCTTAAGTTTTCCATTTGTGAATTATCTTTGCCTTGTTCAGGAATCATAGTAACTACCCCATTCTTCCATATTTTTGGAAATTTTCCGTCTTCCCAGGCTTTGTTACTAATTTTTAACAATGTTTTTATCCATTTGTCACTTAAATGTTTGACATACTGTGGGTAAATCATGTCTAAACCTGGTGCTGTTAATGGTAACTTTCGAATCACATTCTTTAACTCCTCTACCGTAAAATATCTGTTATAATCCATATAATTTTCTGTTTTAGAGAGTCTTAATACCTTAGCAAATGTATGTTTTTCATCATCCTTAAAATCGTCTGTTCTTCCAATCACTGACTCTACAAAATCTACTGCTTTATTCGCTTTTTCTTGTTCTTCCACTAACTCCTCTCCATTAACAGTCAAGGGTGGGTTACCATTATCATCTGTCTTCCCTGTAATCAGTTTTTTCACTGTTTTGTACACTCTACTTGCAGGCTGTCTAAAATCCAACTTCTCCACGAATTCTTGATACGAAATTTTCTTTGCTTCCACTGTTTGGCGCCTAAAGACTGCATATCTTCTTTGACACATTAAAAAATTTTCAAAGTTTGGAAGCTGATTGTACCTTCTTCTTGCCTCTAATAGCTGTTTCTTTGCAACTGTACATTCATTGTTCCACCAAACACTCAGTTTGCGGTGAATAGGACCTCTTTTACTTTCTTGGAGCCAGTTCTTGTGCTATTTCTAAGAGTGAGTTTTGAAATACATCTATCTTTTCATCGACATCTTCACAACCGTTCACCTGTGACTGAACGTCTGTTTCTTATAATTTATTCGTAAAATCTTCCCAGTTATTCTTCTTTAAATTCACTTTGCTAGTTTCTTCATGATTTTTGCATACACTATTATCTTGAGAAATCTCTACCATAATGGGAAAATGATCACTATATAGGGTGGATTCCATGTCACTTGTTACTGATACTTTTGGTGCCAATGAAGCTGATCCTATGGCCAAGTCTATGGTCACTGATCTTCCTGTTCTGTTATTGATTCTAGTTGGTAAATCCTTTGGAGTAAACAGGCAGATATCTGAGTTTTTCATTAAAAATTCAAAGATTGTTCTCCCATTTCTATTATCACTTCCGCATCCACACCAAAGACCATTGTGTGCATTTAAATCACCTATAATCATTAGTTTCTCCCCTCCAGGCACTGTTTCTATAATTTTTTCTAGACCTCGATCACTTCAAAGTAAATTACCGTCTGGGATATAAATATTGAATATATTCAGCTTTACTTTGTTTTTAAGATGTATTTTGCATCCAACAACCTCCATTTGATAATCCTCCTGTATTGACAAATAATTGGGATATAGTTGATTTCCTTGTTAATACCAATAATCACTCCACCTCTCTCTTTATTCCATCTATCTAATCTCACTATATTATAATCTCTGAATGATGGATTTATATATGGTTTCAAATAAGTCTCTTGAATGCAAAACACGTCAATATTATTCTTAATGCAATAGTCTAGTACTAAATCCTTATTCACTTTAACTAATGATCTTGCATTCCAAGACATAATTTTTATGTGATGATTTAACAGTCATTTATTTACACACTGATTCAAAATAAGGCTGCTGTTCATTTGCATGATTCCCAAACTTTCAATAAAATTACAGAGTTTATCTACTTTTTCCCTGATAGGCAAGTTCTCTATGCTTAAAATTTCTGGTGACAACACTAGACCAATCACAATCTTGTTTATAGTATTACTCACTATTCTTTGCTGCATCTGACCAATTTCTTTATCCCTAAGGGACACGTTGATTTTTGCTTGTTCTTTATATGCCTGTTTGTTAGTCACTTCAGCATATGACCTATAAACTATTTCAGCTCTTCTAAAACTCATTTGATGTCTTTCAGCAACTTTTAAAATCTCGGTATTCCTTTGTCTGACACTACATTGCATTGAAGTTGATGGGTGGTTACCATAGCAATTGATGCATTTATATAAAGATGTTTTATTTTGTAGATTGTTGTTCTTAATTTGACACAGTCCAGATGTATGCTTGCCAGCACATCGTAGGCAAATTTCTTCTTTTGCTGGGCAATATTTCTTTACATGTCCATATCTTTGGCACTTATGACATTGTAGTAATTGTCTCTTATATTCATGTACAATTCGTCTCCTTCCCCCCATCCAAACAACAGGAGGAAGGAAATTATTTTCAAATGTTAGCAATATTGCAAGACTGTCTTCCATTTTTCTAGTCTCTCTATTAAATCTTTTTTGCCTTTTGGCCCCAATTATTGCAATTGGGCTATCTAAACTATCTAAAATATCATCCTCTGAAACTTCAAGGGGTACTCCCTTTATTATCCCTCTTACTGTCTCACACTTTTCTCTTGGCCTCTATTGCCAAGCCACACATTTGACTTTGCTTCAAAATTTTCTCAGCTGCTATGTCATTTTTCACAAAAATAAAGATTTTCCTTCTTTCAGCCAAAACTTCGAACTCAAACTTGTTTTCTTTTAATAGTTCTTTCATGCACTTTGAGAGTCTGAAATCTTCTGGGAATCTTTTTGATTCATCTTCCTCCTTTACTTCAATGACCATTCCGATCTTGAAAAGCTCTTCTTCTGGGATTTCAAATTCTTTGTTGATATTTAATTTTGCTGACACCCACTGTCTCTGTTTTGACTCCATATTTATCTCTTTCCTTCCATCTTTTGGAACCTGGGATGAGACTCCACCATTATTCACTGAATTATACTTTTTCGTTTGAGGTTGTTGACACTCCACATCTGTAGCTCTTCTTTTTGTAGCTGATTTGTCTATTTCAGTGTTCACACCTTCTGCAATATAGGGGTTAACACAATCGAACATGTCTATTTCCTGTTCATTATATGCTTCTCTGCTACTTGGTAAGGGTGGATACTCCTGATCAAGTAGTGGACTATATCTATTTTGCGTGGGTACCATTGGTACATAGGATGATACACTGGGTAAACACATGTTATTAGGGCTATTAGATTGGATTGGTATAAACATTTGCCCATACTGGTTAACTACAGGCATTGTTGTTAGTCCTTGCATATTTTGGTAGCCATAGGGGATTTTGACCGGAGCCCCTGATGGCTCCATTATTGTCCACTTTCCTCTTCTTGCAACAAATATTCTTCAAGTCTTTCCAAATTGACAATACTGTATCTCCTTCCACACTACAGCTCTAGTCTGTCCTTTTCAATTCTGCTGCGATTGAATTGGATAACTTTAAAATGTCTCAAATTCACAATTAGTAATTTACTTTAATCTTTTCTTCTTCTCCCACTCCAGAACTTCTAGAATACATGTGACAATACATTTCAAATTTCTGAATCGAAAGAGGAACTGCCGTCTTGCTTACATCATAAAAAATATGACAGGGAGCAGTAGCAAACCTATCAAATAGCAATTAAATACTGCAGAACAAAAAGGTAATGTCTATGGTAATGTGTTACCAGTGGTGGATCCAGGGGAAGGGTGAGGAGGGCGTGCGCCCCCCTAACGTAGTCTAACGTAGCGTAATTTACTTAATTAAGGCAATTTTGCGTTAAATAAACTTGCTCCTTACGCAAGTTTATCAGATTAACCTATTTTGCGCCCCCCCCTCTAAAAAAAATCCTGGATCCTCCTCCTCGTCCATCATTTCCCCAAACATAATTAATCAAAATTTTGATACGATTTCCAATTAATTATTTAAATTAACCAAGATCTTCAAAAGGAAGTTAATAATAATAACAATTTGAACTGATAGAAATTAATCTAAAAGAAATAAGTTACTTGCACCACCCCTCCTCTTATATTTGGTCCTTGAATACGTTTTTGTAAGAAGCAGATGTAGAAAGCTGGCTACATCTAAATATTTTGTCTATATATTTCCAGGTATATATCTGGTCACTTATCAGCAAAGAACAAAGTGTCCGCAATTTAAGTGGTGAAAGAACAAGAGCATGGATTGGCTAAATCTATTACAGATGCTCACCACCTATGCAATGTAAATTTCTGTATTTTCACATCTTTTGAATTATTAAAGAAAAATTGTCAATTTTATTACTTTAGCACATTTTTCCGAATAAATTTTTGAGAAAATGACTATTTGTGGAAAGGTACATACATCAAAATGGTCTGGGCGATGTTTATAGCTAGCCATTATAGCTAACCAGCAATCGACTGTAAATTTCTGTATTGTGGTATTACTGTGTTCATTGGTTCCTCTCACTAGAAAAAAAAACAATTAAAATAAATAATTAATACTCTAAAAAAATTTGCTCCCCATCTTCTAACAGAGCAATACCACTATTGTTGCACGTCTCAAAAAGGGGTACAAGTTCCTAAAATTGTTCATAGTTTTAACGGAGAGTGAGAATCACTCCAAAAAACATCAAGAACGTCACAGCACAAAGGAGAATAATAGTCTTAAAAGGTGCGCTGGTGCAAAGTCAAGGATCTTGGTTTTCTGGATACCAATTTTGTCATCTGAAACACATTTAACCAGTCCATTCTCTTATTCTTTCACCACTTTAATTGCAGACACCAGGAGCGGATCTAGACAAAATCTTTAAGGGCCCAATGTGACAACGGCACCAATGAGTAAAATCTGGGGGGGGTACAAAGGTGCCAATAATTCACTATATTGACAAACTTACTCTAAAAAAAGAGGGGAAAAAACAGGGAAAGAGGTACCATAAAAGATCTTACGGGAACCCGGGGTACCCCCAGAATCCACCAGTTGCAGACACTTTGTTTTTTGCCAATTAAAGTAGGTCTTCCTCTCGTTTTTGTACACTCTTTCGTGGTATTTCCAATTTCAGGCTGCTAGAATCATCATCTTTCTAGTCGATCTAGTTGTTTTCCCTGTAAATAAGCTCTGTCAAAAATCATTTTTCCTTCTCGTTTATAGGTATAGGTCTCACAATAAAAATTGTCATTCATCATCAGTAAAGCAAGACTTCTTGCCATTGAATATTGAAATGATATTTGAATCTTGTGTAGCTGAATGTCCCTTTCCAAATGATCAGAATTTTTGATTCTAGTTATTTGTCGTAGTCCGTCATCTAGCCTGATTTTTTCCCAAGGTTCTTAAGAGTTGTCACAGAATTTCCTCGCAATTCGTGTTCCATAACACCATATATAATTTTAAATATCCGGTGGTACCAGGAGCTGTAGGAAAAGGCTTGACAGGGAGGTACACCCGTGGCAAACTTGATCACAGCTATTCCCGGTGACCAGATATCTGCCTGAAAATGTATAGACGATATACTTAGATGTAGCAATAAGTCACGGTAAAATTGGGTATTTTACCGTAATTTTACAAAACCCCGTAAAATTGGTATTTTATCTATTTCACATGGTTTACCTATCTTACGTAATTTATGTATTTTACCTATTTTACCGGGATTTTTGTTGTATTTTATCGTAATCTTACATATTTTACGAGGGCGTGCAATTTTCACAGCACAAAGGCACGAAGAGGCTGGCAGTAACAGGTTTAGATATGATTTTGTTTTGTGTATAGCTGTATTGCCCAGTTTGAAAGGCCGGATGTCTGACTTAGTCCCTTGTTATCAGAATGATAAAGTGTATTGTAGTACAGGTAATTATAATTTGAAATGAAAAATAGTAGCTGAAATAAAGTTGTATTCGTCCTGTGAGCTGGTAAAGACAGAAAGGGCTACAAGCAGGATTGACATATGACAAACACAAAAAATAATAAAATTAAATAGTCGAGGAAAGCGAGGGTAGTGTCAGACAGTAGGCAGAAAAGATGTGAAAAGGACAGAAGCAGATATTTAGTCAGGGACTTCCACCCGGACGTCTTCAGTGCTCAAAAAAGAAGAAAACAAACTAATCTTTTGAAGTAACTCTTAACAAACCAGAAGAAAGAATAAATCAAACAAACCAAGCCGTAATAAATGAAAGAATATTCACCAATTAGATTGAGCAAGAATTCTCTTCTTAGAGATTGACTTAGCTTGTCTACTGACCTAATTTTCATTAAAAGTGTGGTCCGGTGATCTGTATTTAAACTGTAGAAAAAATTTCATTTGAATCCTTTAATCTTAAGTTATTTTAAATTGGGTTTATAAGAATATCTCCAGTATCTCTACTTAAAGCAAGGCCTTTATGGGTTTTAAATTTCAATTTTCTTCCTAAGAAAAATATGGGAAGTCATTTGCTTCAAATATTAAAGTTGCCTCATCACAAAGAACTAAATGATCTGGATTTTCAATGATGTGGAGGGTTAAATCAGAAACCAATATCATCATTTTCATTTTTATTTTCACATCCCAGAAAAATCTTGTGGTCATGCCGTCGTTCATCGGGAGCCGATGATTATCCTCCCCTATAGAAAATGCCCCTGTGGAGAATTCCCCCCTCCCCTGCGGAAATCCTCCCATTTCCCCCTGATAATTCCAGATCTTTACTAGAAGGGAAATTGAAATTTCTACCCTCCTGTTTAAGTCAGAGGCAATTGTGTGGCATTGTCTATTGTAAAGACCCATAAGAATTCAAAATATTAATATTTTTTCATTTATTTTTTCTCAGAGACTTTTCATGCGGAAAGGACAATCAAATAATTTTTGGAGGAGGCTCAGTCAATTAGAAATTGAAAGTTCCAGTGTCCTTTTCTAAGATTTAGCTTTCTTTTCAACCAATTGCTGCTCAATGTGTTGTCACTGACTACGGTGTTTTTAAGAAATTGTTACTCTTGTTTAACGGCCTTTGTGTTTCAGCATTTGTTTTGAAACAGTCTTCAGATAAATACAGAATTAGTTCTAAGGGTGAGACGAGGGGAGGTTAAAATTAATATATAATCCTCAGAGCCGTATCCAGGACTTTTGTTGGGGGAGGGGGCTTTGGAACAGGCACATTCATTAGAATCTGAAGGATAGGAAATAGATTTCCCCCCTAGATATTAAAAAACCAGTCTTCCTCTTAATTTCGTGAGGTAACGCCACTGACATTACTTGATATTATTTTGATGTACTTTAATACTTTTGAAATATTTTTGTGCTTGTTTGCATGGGCGTAGGGAAGGGGGCAGGGGAGGGCAGCTGTCCCCCCTAGAACTTCAAATTTACGATAGATATTAGTAAGAGCTTTTCGTATGTTGGAATTTTTTGTTCGATCACTGCCCCCCCCCCCTAGAACTTCAAATTTACGATAGATTTTAGCAAGAACTTTTCGTATGTTGGAATTTTTTGTTGGATGTTACCTGGTAGATGGTTGAAAAAGCTGGAAATAAACAGAAATTTCCAAATATTGTTAGCAATATCAACATTTACGTTTTGATCTTCAATATTGATTTTCGATCCGATATATAGATAGGAGACTGGCCCACGATCGGCTGATTTTGACTTGTTTAATCCTCCATGAATTGATTCAAGCGATAAGAAGTTGCTGAGCATGCCAAAGCAAAAGTAACTCATTCAATACCATCCTTGAAAAAGACAATTAGAAATACTCCGCCATTTTTCCACCTGGATGCCTCTCTATCCAAGTGGTCAAGAGTGCCAAACCTGGGCCACCCCAGCACTGGTTCGGTCGTCTCTGGCTTACGTTTGGCCACCAGACAAAAGAAAAAGAAAAGTGACCAGGGGAACATTAAAGCTTGTTTTTCGGCTATAAAAATAAGAAAGAATATGGTCAGCATAAAAAACTACAAAATGAATTTCATTAAGGTTTAAAAAAACTAAAGAGTATTAATTTCAAATTATACATTGACTGATCAACACCAAAAGTAAGCTGATCCGCTAATCTTGGTGTTCTACCTTTCAGTGGTGGCAGTTTTATTTCAACTTCTGTCTTTAAGACGCTATCCGTCTTGTCATTTAGTGCAAAGTCTCTTGCTCCAGTCTCCTTCCAAAAGTGGACCTTAAGTTCTTCAGTTGCTACGTTTTGATAATGATAATATTGTGAACAGAATTCCCTTTCTTGCTCTTCAGCTCAATCAGAATGTAATCACCAGCCTTGACTTTCTCAGTGTCAAATTAGAAGTTGCTGGTAGGGGGCTTGTCTTCAATGTCTATGCTGGGGTCTGAAGAGCTGTTGTATACAGGATCATCGATGTCAAAATTGTCACTCTAACTGTAACTCTTGTTGCAAGAGACACGCCTTTTGATTTTTAGTCTTTCCACTTGTCTGACTTTCTTCCGTTCCAGGACTTGGGCTTTTTGGCAGATACAGCTTTTATCCTAGCAGTAATGCATTTTTTCATGGGGATGTCAGTGAGCACTTCTGACTTTTTCATATTTTTTTTCCTGTTGATTTTTGTGTTTGACTTGATTGATAAAATGCTGCAATTAAAGCAAAGAATGAGAGGCAGTCATCCAGCCAGAAGTATTTTCTGAGCTGATCGTGATGGTTTTAAAGCTCCCCTGAGTAAAATTTCCGGACACTGTTTTTGTGGGGAAATAAGTAGAGGAGGGACTGTGTTCCCAACACATTAACACCGGCACAAATCTTGGTCAACTGACCTCTTTCTGCTGACGTGACCTTCCCTACTTACTTCTGGCCTTGCTGTGCAATGATTTTACCAGGCTTGTGGATTTTTTCAGACCTGATTCGTCAAAACTTCAAATGTCTTGTGGTCTGAACATGTGTTTATATAGACCTCAATCCAGGTTGTTAGAGAAAGCTCCTACACTGTGACAGTTGAAAGCAGTTTTCCGTCATAGGCTTGTACTTTTTGGCGTTTTTACTGATAGAGTTTTAAGGCAATCCATAAAACCATGGTACCAATCTTTACCTGTAATTCCTCCACTGTCTCCACTGCCTTTGTAGTTCCGTTATCCGGTACTCTTAATAATGGCATAAGTGCATGCAAATTTACATGCTTCTAGAAGAATACAGTCAAAAGCATATCAGCTATCGTTTTCAAGTAAGTTTTTAGTCTTTTTTCTTGTTCCTCTGTAAATATTTGTCGTGTGTTGTAACAGGGTGTCAAGAAATTCAGGTCCAGACTTTTTTGAGGGATATTCAGCTTCTCAACTTTTTTTTATGTAGTCTTGCAGCGTTCGTCTAGGGACACCCATGGTACTTCCAGAGAATCCAACTGACTTCTTGTAGAATAAGACAGAAAAAACTGCCATTTTATTTTCTTCTGGATCACAGCCACCTTTCTTTCTCTTCTCTTCTGTTTTACTTTTAATCATTTTATCTTGAATGAAATTTAACAGGAAAAAATAGAACTTCAGTTCACCTACTGTTCTGACAGGATTAAACAACGCCAGAAATAACACAGTTTGGGTTTTAAGCTTGCCTTCAACCTTTAAATATGCTTTTTACATAGCTCTTACAAGCATAGCCCACTTTTGGACACCTTGGTACGGCATGCCGAATTTACCCTGGGTATTGTAGCCGAACATGGGAGTTCAATATCCCACGGGATGAAAAATACTAACAGCAAACTGGTAAAGATGGCACGTCTCGGAAGCTGCCAAAAACAGGCAAATAATAATAGAATACAATGTGAGTTTACAACATGAGTTTTCTAGTATTCGTAATTAGGGGTAGGCTTTCAGACAAAATTGAACAAAATTCCAGAGGTAATCACCATAAAACCTGATCCAATCTGATATTTTTGGTAAAAGTATTAATTAAGGTCAGACATATGAAAAACATACACTGCCATCTTTCAGAGCGTTTATAATCCACCAGAAGCCCCATAGGTTTTTATATTGAAACTGTTTGCTTTGGCTAAACGTGGGCCGGTCTCCCCTATACCAATTTTGATATTTAATTTTGCCCAACTGTAAACTTTTGAATTGAATTCTTAGAAGAAGCTGTTATCTAACCATAATGTGATTTGTGTCAAATCGCTTTTTTGGTGTTTTTGTTTTCTGGAAATTGGAAGTAGGATAGTGGGTCTCTTATGTTATACTGTTGCAGCAAAAGTAGAACATGGAAAATGTTAAAGGCCGAGTTTTAGTGAAATATAAAATGACTAGTTTCTAAATACCTAGATTCAAAGGACCTCGGGAGGTATTAGTAAGATCCCTCCCCCCTCCATCACAGAAGCGGCTGCCCCCCTCTACACAAGATGCTGCCTACGCCCATGCTTCTTTGGTTTATAAAATATAAAGTGTTTGAGAATGTCATTGCCAAATGGGGTGACATAGATGCCGGGGCCAAACCCCAGATACTAACTTTGTTTGCAAGTGTTCTATAACGCCATACAATTGGGTTGTTTGAGCTATTTTGACGAATCTCCTTCCCGCTAAATGAGCTTCATTTGCGCCTGATTATCATCATATCCAAAATGAAAGGGTCTATCTGCCACTTAAAAAAAAGTCAGGAAGAAGACAAATATAATGGAGCTTCGTAAACTGGTTTGAATTCGTAGTAGATGCTTGACTATTGCCCTGAAAGGGTCATGAGCAGACAGACGAGCCATAACAAATTTCAAGCTCATCTTGCTAAAAGATCACATAGTCTTTTTATCTACTATATACGTCACTACCCCACACACTGCAATTGATTACACATTTTTGTAAATTTAAATACTTTTAATTAGGGCCGTATCCAGGAGGAGGAGGGGATTACCTGACCCTTTCATTTTTGGCAAGACTCCATATGAAAATCTTATATACCACTTTCCCGCCCTTTAGTTTGTGCACAACGTCTGGATACGGTGCCGTGTCTTCTTCTTATTTAATTGGGGACGAAATCAAAGCAGGACACACAACATACAAAATTATGGGTGTCATTTGACGTACCTAGGGGGCTTATGGAATTTAGGAAAACAGATGTACCTTTTCGGTTTGGGCACAACTTCAGATGAAAATGTCATATGCACCCTTTCGGCTTAGGCCCAGCATCTTGAAACAGGACCGAATTATTATAAAGAATTATGACTACTATTTGGCTAACTGTGGCTGCATTCAAGGCCGTACCCAGAGGGGGGGAGGGGTCAGGGGGTTTGAACCCCCCCCCTCCACGAAATGTTTGTCTGACCCGTAAAAAACGTAACAAAAGTGGATATAACAAATTTTGTATGCGTTTTCTAAGGGTTTTTTTGTGTAACCCCCCCCCCCCCCACCCGAAAATATTTTTTTAGTAAAACCCCTTCCGAAAAAAAATCCTGGGCACGGCCTTGGCTGCATTGGACGTGTTGTTACATGGAGATATCATGTATGCCCCTTCGGTTTACGACACCATTTTTCTGTCTTCATCGGAGACAAAATCAAAACAAAGCACAATAAACACCAATCAATCAAGGGCGCCAGATCAAGAGCATTTCCATGGGTTTCCTGCCATTTCTTGAATATCAATAACAGGGCATGTTCTTTGTCCCACTCCCGTGTGACATTCCTGCACTAAATAATAAACTAACTTTTTTTCTATAGGATTTCTAATGTTTATATCAAAGCATAATTTTGCGCGAGATCAGGACATAAAAAAAAGCATTAAAGGAGCAAATTATGGAACAAATATTATTTATGAAATTGAGCAAATATGAGTTTTTTTTCTGTCGCAAAACAAAGCGCTAAGCAGTGGCGGATCCGGGGGAGGGGCGAGGGGGCGCCCCCCTAACGTCGTCTAAAGTAGTGTAATTTACTTAATTAACGCAAGTTTGCGTTAATTAAACCTGCTCCTAACGCAAGTTTATCGGATCAACCTATTTTGCCCCCCCCCCCCAAAAAAAAAAGTCCTGGATTCACCCCTGGCGCTAAGGGATGAGGAACTACAGATTCAGGGAGTTTGTAACCGAGTTTCCGCTATCAATATTCTTTTGCGGTTAAGCCTAAAAATCATCTTTGACATTTTTACAGTTGAATAATAATTCGAAATAAACAATTTTCAAAGGATCATCAGGGCAATTTAGACTGGGGCAATCGAATTGGGATCGAATATACACTACACTATTGCCTCCCCCCCTTTGAGAACAGCTTAGCAAACGCTTGTTGACAATTATATTAGAAGTGTGAAAATATGAGATACGAGTTCTAGGTGAGACACTGACCATTTATAGACTTGTAAGTGGTTATTGATTGTAAATGGCATTGGTATTCTTCATTGTAGGTATTACTTACATATTTTCTTATCAGCTATTTGATCTTTACAAGAATAACATTGCTGCAATTAAGATAGGAAATGAGGTTAGTAGCTGGTTTCGCACTAAATCAGGAGTTAAACAGAATTTTGTCCTATCCCCGTTTATATGGATCATTTGGATGCATTTTGTCATAATAAACACAGCAAAGGTTAAGGGGAAACATCGAACCAAATTGGAGAAGTAAAACTCTCCTAGACTTAAAATTATGCTGATTATTTAAGCATCCTAAATATGCTTAATGCATATCTATTAACAGTGTCATCACTGTTAATAGATCACAGTGTTAGCAAAATAAATGAACTTTTAGAGGTTTTGCTAGTTCAAGGTGCAAGAATTGGCTTTAAAAGAATTGGCTTGTTAAGAAGTCTAAGTCACTAAGGCTAGGAATAAGTGAAGGTGAAGAGGTAACGTTGGGTAACAAGAAGATTGATCAAGTGCAAGTCCGTACCCAGAGGGGGGTTAGGGGGTTTGACCCCCCCCCCCCCGAAATGTTTTTTGACTTGTTGAAACGTAAGAAAAATGGATATAAACAAATTTTGTATGTTTTTTTTAGGTATTTTTCTGTGACCCCCCCCCCCCTCGAAAAAAATCTTTGAGTAAAACCCCCTCCAAAGAAAAAATCCTGGGTACGGCCTTGATCAAGTGGACAGGTTCATCCACCTAGGCAGTGTTAGTAGCAAAGACGGTGGGAGCAGTGAAGATATTAAAAGTAGAATAGCCAAGGCCCAGGGCGTTTTTTTCATAGTTGAAAAAAGGTTGGAAGAATAGGAAGATAAGTCTGTTAACCTAGGTTAGAATATTGGAAGCTACAGTGATGACACTGGTGAAGTACGGTTTCTAAAATTGGGTGCTCCGAAAGACGAAGGAGGATTTGACAGATGCTTTCCAGAGAAATTGCCTACAGATTTTTTTATGTACCCAATTGACTGACCTTATCTCAAACAGTAAGTTGTACGGAAAATGTAGTTCAATCCCGTTTTCTATGGCTATAATGAGAGAAATGCTGTGATGGCTAGGGCACGTTCTGCGGATGAAGGATGACAGATTACCGAAGAGTCCTTGTATCTTGGTCCTGTAGTGTGTTTTTAGTAGTAGCAGTACTTCGATTTTCGTCTAAACCCTTTTATCACGTATTATTGTAAGTAAAGTGTTAACAAGTAATCTTCTTTGCAGCTTTTATTGAGCTAAGTTTATCAATCTGTCAGAAACAGTGGCGAAATTACAAAAATACTGATATTTCGAGGGGAGCGGACAGGACAGCCTCGCTAAATCCGTCTGTAACGCCATTTGATATGCCTTGGCCCTTCATCATAACTTTTTGTAATGTATCGTCACTTCAATTAGATAAGTTCAAACAGTGTTGTTGCAAAGCTTTTTTCATAGGAGTCATCAAATTGAACAATGAATTTTCGGGTAGTTTCGACTCTTAATAAGAACTTGGTGTAGTCTCATATTGACTTCTTTTTTTAGTATCTAAAGCATCATTTTGTATGTTACGGAAAGAATGACCGTTAAAAGGAGGAGGTGACTGTAACAAGCTGCCCCGGGCACCGTTTGGCGGGGAGCACTTCAGTCAAGAATTTCTAGGGCTATTACTTAGGCTGTTGTAAGATAGTTCGCATCAAATATTTCGGCAGAGGGCACCAAGGTTGATTTTTCCCTGGGCACCCTAACCTTCGGAACGGCCCTGACTGGAAGTGACAGAACCATTCATTAAGACTTTTTGAAGAAAAAAACCTTACCTCTTTCAAAATAAACACGTTTTTTAAATATACCAAAATTTATTTTTTTATAACAATATCTATTGAGGTGATGCTAAAAGCGATGCACAAATAGTAAATACCTAGTAACAAAATACTGAAAAGAAAAATAAAACAATGCATGGCAAAAATAAAGTGCGTTCATGTTCCTAACGTAAAAAAAAACACTTATGGCTGGGATTAAAATCACTGGGGATTATACTTTAGACTAGCTAATTCTTTTGGCACGAAAAGAAATTGTTGTTTCCATAATGGGAGAATCCCGAAAAATTCAAGTTTAACTGATACTCATTTAAAAGTCTGAGCTGAAGCCCCCCCCCCTATCTTTTTTCACTCCCATGTGAGCAGCCTTGTAACCAGTATGAATTACATTTATTCCTAATTAAAAACTGTATATATATATATATATATAATATATATATATATATATATATATATATATATATATATATATATATATATATATATATATATATTCCACTAGGGGGTTATATTTTTAAGATTAGCTAATTATTTGGCACTAAAAAAGATAGTTACATCAATAAATATTCAAATTCAAGATTTTTTTTTTTTAACTGAAAGTCTGAGATAAATCTTTCCCCAGTCCCTTCAATAGTCTACGTCGAAAAAAAGAGACTTTCTATAAGGAAACCTGATCCGACGCTTTATACACGCATTAAAATTCGAAAAATAGATATACGCAATATATCCCACTAAGGGATTATATTTTTAAGATTAACTAATTCTTTCGGTAAGAAAAAAGATAATTACATCCAGAAATTTTCAGTTTAACTGATGTTTTTTTTAAGATGAAAGTCCGAGATGAAGCCCCACGGCTCTTTAATTTCTCCCCCGTGGAAATTTTTTTAATCAATCTGCATGGCATTTTCTTCCATAATTAAATATAAAACAGTCTGGTTTATTGGTCAAATCTTTCCCACGTCTCTTTAAACTGTCCAGAAAAAAGCGAAAGCATTCTAAAAAATATAGGTTTTGACCGTCTATAAATGCATTACAATTAAAACATATACCTCACTAGGGGATTACAATTTCAAATCTTAGGTCCCTCCAATCCTAGCCTCTGTAAAAAAAAATTGTTAAAAATTTATTAAATCCTTGAATCTTCCGTAAAATTTTAAATATATATTCCAATAAGGGATTATATTTTTTAATATAATAACATAAAAGCTAATCTTTCGAAAAGAAAAAAACAAATTTCCATGATGGATATATCCAGAAATACCAAGAAAGTCAGCTCTAGAGATTAATGTTTAGTACAACGAGGAAAGTTGTCCAATCAACGCAACTGGAATCCCCATTGCGTTGTAGAGTAAAGAGAGGGGGGAGTCAAGAAGCTATTACAAGGTAGTGGAAACTTCATGACACTGGATAAAGAGTGCACATACAGTGATGATTGCATCATGTAGGTGTCTTTTGAGATATACTGAGATAGTGGTAATAGTGGTAGCGTAGCAGTGATGTGAAAAAAAAACACTTTAAAGATTTATGAGGATAAGTTAAATGCAAGATACTTTAATATCCCCCGGACAGTTTACGTCAAATAATGCATAGGACAGGTGCTAAAAGGACAGGTCCAGGATGTTATTTGAGTTTTTTTCTGAGTGGGAGAGGGAGGGGGTGAAGGCATTTTGGCCGTATCTCTCTTTAGCTAAACCCACCTCTACATTGACATATCTTATACTTTTGAACGTTTGAAGGCGGGGAGAGTTGGATATGACATCCATAGCTTCAATTTAAATGACGTCCGTTGCTAAGTAATGGGTTGACCTGCTAACAATTGTAAGCCCATGATGATTTATTTTAGGGGAGGAGTTTTATCCTGAATACGGTTTTTTAAATTCATTTTTGATATATTCCACGTTCGAAAGGAATAAATCACTGAACCCTCGATTGCGTAATAGCCCTGCTGAAAACTAAGTATTCAAAGGAAACACTACGTAAAAGGCTGCATAAGCGTTGTTAGAAGAGTGGTCCAGTGGCCCCAATTCACAAAAAGTAGAAAATACAAGAAATTGAAATCTAGGGGGGTCATTGACACCCCTGGTATGACTAGGATTCTGTTCTGGGGGAGTTTAATTATGAAAAAAGTTTTTCATAAATTCAATTATGACATTTTCCATAATAGGTACCAAGCGTATATTTCAGATACTTTTTTCACAAATCAGGGGTCTGAGTCCCCCAACTGCTACCCCAGTAGATGTTGTTTTACAGTAGAATAAATTGTCTTTTGTAAATATGTATATGCAAATTATCCAGATATTCTTAAATATTCACGATTCGACCCTTGCTTTTAAACCTAATTATCCTGTAGATGTTTATTCATCCTTTCGCTACCTAACTTCCTAGAAAAATATCAATTTGTAACATTACACAGGCTATACAGGTAATTTACATGGTCTATTGTATCGAAAAGCTTATGCAACAGTTAAACAAGAATATTCCATAGTCAGATAAAAATAATTGTAAATTTTAAGCCACTATTCTAGATGCGAGTTCAAAGAATTGTCCAAAAACAGATAAGAGTACGAACTTCCGCAATTTGACATGGCAGGAAAAAAAAAAAAAAACATCGTTGCCACTTTTACTAGAGCGTCTAGCAACTTCATTAAAAATTATAAAATCTCACAGAGAATTCCATAACTGAGAAAGGCACGTATTCAGAAAGGACCCAGGACAACGAAATCCAAAATTCCCCCCCCCCCCAAAAAAAAACATTATCTACACGTACCTGAGTCCCGATTACTAATCGGCATTTTTATGGTTCAAACCTGAAATGTATCTGTAAATAATAATTGACCAGAATCATTTAGTTAAATCTTAAAATAAGCCATGATGAAGCGCAAACACATCAACAATTTGTTTATGATCATTTTTGTTACGTTTTTACGAGTTGGACAAACATTTCAGGGACCAAACCCCTTTAACCCCTCCCCCCCTCTGGATACGGTCTTGGGTAATATCCATATTCTTGAGCTACATAAAGAAAAAAAATGTTTTATTATTCACCCCCCCCCCCCGAAAAAGAATTATCTGTACGTGCCAAAATCCCGGTTCTTAGCCTGTATTTTTGTGGTTCAAACCTGATATGCATCTGTAAATAATAACTGACCAGAATCATTTAGTTAAATCCTAAAATAAGCCACGATGAAGCACACACACATCAAAAAATTGTGTATGATCATTTTTGTTACGTTTTTACGAGTCGGAAAACATTTCAAGGGGGGACCAAACCCTTAACCCTCCACCCACTCCTATGGATAAAGCCTTGGGCCGTATCCATATTCTTGAACTACACAAAGAAAAAAATGTTTTATTATTCCCCCCCCCACCCTGAAAAAGAATTATCTCTACGTGTCTGAACCCCGGTTATTAATCTGTATTTTTGTGGTTCAAACCTTTCTGCCTTGGAGAATAATAGTAATGGTTCAAACCTGTATTTTTGGTCAATAAATAATAATTAACCAGAATCATTAGTTAATGATTTTTAGTTAATGATAATTAGATAGATCTTGAAAAATATATTTTGCCCTCTCCCCCTTTAAAACTGCGAATTGAAGCCACTGCCCCTAATTAACTATATTTTTGAATGACGAGGATTTACTTATCCGATTACCCGAAATTCCAAAAGCCCAGAATTTTTTTTTTCTTACAAATCAATTTTTTTTTTAATTGTTTTTAAAAGTTTATTTGAACTAAATGACTGTCTTTGCTTTTATGTCAATAATAAATTAATAACAGATTGCACAATATGTTAATTAATTTACATGCCTTGTGGCGCAGTCACAATTGGACTGCCAGCTCCCCTTTACCAATTGGTACAGCTGGGTTGAGTGAGCTAGCTGACTTTAAACCGTGATAAAAGAATCTGGGGTTCTTAACCTTCCACTACAATCAGGGTTGGAGATTAGACTGAAGTTTTCCCTTTCCCATGAACAGCGGAGTCACTTTGGTGGAAAAGCACATGCCCTCTGCATAATTCCCCCCTAAATTTCAAAAAATACCTCTTTTGGTATTTTCATTTAAAAGAATTGACAAAAGCAACCAAACTTCCCGTAGATATGGAAAAAAATACATTTTGTCTTCCCCCTAATTTTCACGAATTGACGCCATTGCACATGAAAGAGCAATACTATACTAAAAGATACAACATTTTTATTAAATCAACCCATACTGTAAACAATTTTTTATCAAAGTTCTTATTGTAATATCTTCATTATTTTTTCATTGTAAAGAACAGATTTCCATTTAAGCAATAATGTTAGGAGAAGGGCGTCACAAATACAATTAGAAGGGCTCGTATAGGAAAGGTGTAAGGCTCTCCATATTTGTTTTATAGTTGTTTTTTTTTTGCTTCTGATGCAGGTCTTTTGAATAAAAAAAAAACTGGAATCAAACATATATTCAGCATTTTTTTCAAGAGTAAGAGGGTGCTAAACTAGGGAAATTTCATCCTCCATCCCCACTGTTTTTTTTTCCTTTCGTATTTTAAGCTCTCCTTCCTAGACCGGTGACCGTTCAAATAAGTATGCACACACCGTCATCTCAGTAAATAAATGCCGAGGTAATTTTCGACATAACACCTTTAAATTATATACCCATTATATACCGAGGTAATATACCCATTACTGGCACCTCTAATAGCAGTTTTGACTTAAGTAAACACAATTTGACTTACATCTACAAAAATTCAAGAGAGATAAACTATTGTAAAACAAGGCCACTGGATATTTTGAAAATCTACATATTCTACATGAATAATATTGTCATGCCATTTTTAATTAAGTCAATCACCTACCAGGAATTACAAAAAATACCCCAAAAACCGCTAAAAACTAACGGTAAATTATAAAAAACTAACAATCAGGGGCGTCCTGAGGCTCATTTTATTGGGGGGGGGGGACAATCTTCGTAAATTTTACCGAATCGCTACCTGATTTATGCCGAATTTTCTGCAGAAATCAAGAATTTTGCTAAATTTCGGCTGATTTTGCAAAATTCTGCCGAAATTTTCGCCTTCGGTAAAACTTTTACCGAATCCGAAAAAAGTTAGAGGGCACTCCCCCCCCCCCTCGAGACGCCCCTGCTGACATTAAAACAAAGGCGAATAAGCTAGTGCGAGTGAAATGGTAGCCAGGAGGTAGAAGATACATTACCTTCTATGGATTTGGTACCTTTTGATCAACTTTCTATTACAAAAATTTATTCTGTGCAGATGGACTGCACAATTCTCTGCAGGTGGACTGAACAATTCTATTTAGATGGGCGGCACAAATTAAGTTATCAGATTCAAACAAAAATAGTATAGTACATAACAAGCATTGGGATTGCAACTTAAATTTAGTCTTATAACTAAAAAATAAGAATTTAAAGCTAAAAAATTACATACATGATAAAAACAACAATAGAGTAATAGCTATACACAGTGTAAAGTCAACTTGGAAAAAGCAATTATCGAGACAGAAATAAAACAATACAAACAAATTAAGTAGAGAAGAAAATATAACTAAAATAGAAAAATCATTAAAATCAGAAAAGTATTCAATTTTTAAAATGACATTGGTAAACTATCAAATATAATACAGATTTTAGTCAAAAAATACTATTTACACCATCACTAATAATTAATGTACTAGCATCAAAACTATATAGTAATCCAAAATATGACACGGTATAATTGTGTACACTATATAAATTCGTCAAATCCATAATAATGACCACTAGCTTCGTGTTTTGTGACAGGAAGCGCAACAGGAAGTTTTGTAATATTTATATTTGCAGAGCCTAGCTTGAACTACCAAATGGCAGTTTCGAAACTTATCAGTGCACAAACCTGGAAAAAGAAAGATAAATTTTTAAACAACTTAAAAAATATTTATTCTTTTAGTATATACAATTGGTAAGGATTTGTAAAACCTAGCCAATGGCAAATCTAGAAACAATTAGAAGGTGCTATACAAAATGTATCAGTTTTCCAGAATATTTTTACAATCTTCAGTGGCGTTAATCGACAGAAATGGGGGGTACTGTACTTTTCATAATCTCCTCATTTTTTTTTCTTCCATTTCTTAATTGCAAACACACAAAAACAATTCAATGAAAATAAAAAAAGTGTTTTTTAAAATTTGGGGGGGGGGGGAGGATGGCGATAAGTTGTTACCAGTTTCTTTTGAAAATGGGTCTTTAATATCTTTTAAAACCGAGTTTAAACCTTTATTAGTAAAATAAAATTTTTATTATAGAATCGTATGACTATCCAGAACTTGTCTGAAATATCTATGCTATAGCTACAAAAAAAAAAAAAAAAAAAAAAAAAAAAAAAAAAAAAAAAAAAAAAAAAAAGTTCGTGCAATAGAACCACAAGCAAAAACAGCCCGTGCAAAGAGGAACTGAAATTTTAAAAGCAAAATTAATTGTACAAATTATAAGAATTTGATCTTTATGGTAGATCCAAACATAAAAAAAATCTCTAATTCTAAAGTTACACATCAAAAGTTATTAGCGGAAGAAAAATTTGATAATTTTAGAAAAAGGACAAAAATTTGTGATCTAAATAAAATTATGTTGAGAAAGACTAAATAAAAAATAAATCTTGTGAATAAAAAATCAATGAATTAAAATTAAACAAATTAATAAATATAATTAAATACAAATAGACTAAGCTTACCGCATCTGAGAATTCTAAAAGAAGTTTTAGTCTGATATCTACAAACACTTTGTTTTATCTTTTTTTCCCAAGAATAATGGATGAATTCTTTTCTTTCCAGGCGTATTCGGTCGTAGCTTTTTAGAAGATGGCTGATTCAAATATATATTTGATATTCTAATATCGATTTCGAAGTAATAAAAGAGACCACAAGAGACTAGAATCGATATTAAATCCGATTCGGTATTAAAACACAGCAAATTACCTATTTTTGTTATTTTGTCTTGCAAATCAACAATTTTGATCCAAAATGTTATGAGACGAAATTTTGAGATACCCCATTAGGTTAAACCTATCCAAAAGTATTTCGATAGCTCATAAGTTCCAAAGGCCATACATTTGTGGTACGGTGACACATTTGTGGCATGGTGACACATTCGTGGTATGGTGGCAGATTTGTCGCTAAACATAGACACAGGCTATCAAAGGTGAACTGTTAATATATACCATTGTCGGAAATGTTGGTACTTTAAAAAAAATATTATAATAAAAATCTGGACACGAAAAGAACGAAAAGTTGAATATAAAAAGTGAAAAGTGAAAAAGTGAAAAGTTGAATATAAAAAGTGACAGCATTCCTCTTACTTACGAAAATTCTATCTGTTTTGAAAATCAAATTCACATAACGAATTCTTTTTTCAAATATTGGCATACAAAAGTTAAACTTTAATGCAACAGCTGCGGAGTCAATGGGGTTGCACCCCCCCTCTATTTAGGACAACCAAAAATATGATGTTAAAAACGAACATATAATAAAATAATACAAAACGTATTTGTCAAACAAAAGTAAAAACCCAAAACTTCCAACGAACAGAAAGTATCCAGTATTTGAGTGGGGCTGGCTACTACCATCCCAACCCCTTGCTCTTTACATTACATTTTGGTTTGTTTTTTCCCTCAATGCTTCAAAAACAAATGCTCTAACACAAAAACAATGCGACAAAAGTTTGGTTTTTCCTGTCGCAATGCCCTATGAATACAAGGGTTGCTTTATTCGCATTGGCTTTTACCAGTTAGCAATATTTTTTGCTCTCTAAAATACTACTAGAAAGCACCTCTAAAATAATAAAACATAGAACTAGTGAAAATTAAACGGGAAGAGCAGGGCTCCATTATATCAATATTTCAATACTAATAACTGTTTTATATCATGGATAAATAAAAGACTAAAATTTCATATGTCGCCACGACTGAAGACGCTCGTTACGATGCATAAACATAGCGTCACGCACTTGAATGTATCAGCTTTATCTATAGATAGCTCACTTATTTCTTTTGGAGTAATAATTCGCAGTATTAACATTTCTTGTTAATACTGCTTGTTAATACTTGTTAATACTTACGAAACAGCATTTTCGTAATTGCCATCTCTTTATTTGAGCAGTCTTTAATCTAAATTTCTTTGGCAATGCACATGGCATTTTAACCGCTAATATATGTAAATATAGCCACCCTCTTGCTTGAAATATTACGTTTTTAGTGAAATTACTCCCCATCCTGTTATTCCTCCATACAAAAGTGAAGTAAAACGCCTAGCTAAGCGGGGCTTTAAATCTTTTAAGTAATTAGATGGCGTTGAGTAAAAGTGAATTTGTGTTTGTTAAATTCGAGACCTCATCGACAAATAACCTCTTCAGAATGAAAACACCCCGAGTAAAAATCTGGAGGCTTGCTTGAGTCTGGAATGGAGTCTGGAGACTCCCTTCTCACCCTGGAAAAATCCATACATTTGATTGAAAAACGCGCTTGATTAAAAAATTTGATGAAAGGGGGAAATTCAATTGGAAAATAAATAAATATTAGGAAATAGTATACCCTATTAGACCAGAATTTACGTACAATGAGTCCATTCCAACCACGTAGCGATTTATATCGCAGCAAAATTGGGTTAATTGGGCAAAACTTACCCTTTTTTTTACGAAACGCAAACCATTGTTAAATCTCGTTCAATTGATAGCATTTTGAAGGCAAATTATTTTATATGGTAAAAATCTGTTTATAAAAGAAGAGAAGTTTTTGAAATAATGTATCTAAAAATCCACATTATTAGCGTGACCTTGAAAATGTTTTTTAATTTTGACCAGTGAGGAGATGTGTTGTGAGTTGTGGGGGCAAGGAAATGTGAGGTGGCAAGTTTGAGGACGTGATTGGTTGGTGGGACTTCAGTGGGGTTTTTTTAAGTGAAAATCAAATTTTATTACCAAATTTAAGATTAAAAAGCCAATTTTGCAACGACCATGAAGATCTGAAATGATAAAAGTAATGATTTCATAGTTGTCACAAATTTGCTTCCCTGTCTTTTTTTCATCTGTTTTGTTTTTTCTGTTTGTGTTTTTCATTCCCTCATTCTGTTTTTATTTTTATTTTTTATATTTTTTAACATACTCAAAACTTTCTTAATTGTTTACCTTGAGGAATCCCATCAATATTAGGATCTTCGTTCAGTACGTCATTTTTGGTCACATTGGGCCGCTTTTTCCTCGGTTTTTCACGTACAGTTTCAGATGATGATGAATTTGCAGACTGATTCTCTGAGCTGTCAGTATCTGGGGCTTCACTTGAGACTGCGTTGGAAATACTGCTGCAGCCATGCTGATTGCAGGATTGCCTTTGAGCAGGTTTAAGGTCTTCCAAACAGTCCAAGGATGGTTGGTGATTTGGGTCAAGACATTTCAGCTCGCGTCGCTGGACACCAATTGAGCAACTAGCAGAACACTGTAGAAAAATAAGCGTATAAATGCGTAAACTTTCATAAATAGCCCAGTGCTATAATTGGGGTATACTTCATTCTCGAAATAAAAAGTTAAAGTTTTTTTTAAGAAAACAATTTTGACGAAAATAAATACCAATTTAAATTTTCGCTTTATTGTGCAAAATAAACACTCGTTATTTTTGACGATTTTGTGGCAATTCTTGTAGAGCCAGCATCTTTTCTCTCTTTTTTTAAAAGTTCATATTATCTAATCTTTTTTGTTCTTTTGATTGATCGATAAATATATCTTTTCTATGTTTTCATTTTTTTTTTCCTTAATCCGGAGTACTATTTTTGTGTGCAAATAAAAATTCTTGAAACCATAATATTTCTCAGTATTCAGGTGAGAAAACAAAATCGAAATTTCAAAAATTACGTTTTCGTTTAAAATAAAACTATATTTTTATAGCAATTTTTGTAGACTCAACATTTTGTAGTCTTTTTTTCAGAGAGATCATATTATCTATTTTATTACATAATTTTGATTGATCAGTAAATTCATCTTTTTTATTTTTTCCCCCTTTTTTATTAAAGCAGCTACCCATAATTTTCTACCATGTACATTTTGGATTCTTTCCACATCAAAGTAGTTGATCAATGCGTATTTTAACTTAATGGTTTTACATTTCTGGAAGTGAACTTTGACTCATTTCTAGATTCTGTTAGCCATTAACTAGTAGAGCAAAGTGTGTTTTAACTTAATCTTTCACTTTTCGTTATTTTTAATATTTTTTTTTTATATAGATTTAACATTATTCATATTTTGTAACTATTTCGTTGACCGAGAGAAGGGGATACAACATGATTCGAAAAAAAATAATTTCTGCTTATCTTAAACAAATAAGTGAGATCCTATAAATTTTAGTTTTACAAAAATGTTACCTTACGTTTTTTGAATGCCATAAGCGACTTTCTTCTTTTTTGCTTACAAATGAAGTTTTGAGTATATAATTCATTATAATGAGAAAATAACCATTATTAATAACCCTATGTGCTTCTCTGATAGTTGTAGAAAGATGTTTTAAATATTGCTATTGTAAATAGATTTGTCTTATCTTAATAATAACATATAAACTCAATGGCGTCAATTCAAAGAAACTTTAAGGAGGGGGGGGGGGGGCAAAAATTATTTTTCAAAATTTAAAGGAGAGCAAATTTGCCGTTTTCAAAATTTATTTAATGAAAATACCAAAAAAGGCAATGAAGTATCCCCTAAAAAGTTTTTTTTTCAAAATCTAGGAGGACAAACAAATCTACGGAGGGGGGGGGGGGGGGGGTGAGATACCCTCTCCTTCCACCCAATTGGCGCCACTGCACATATTTAGTATATCTCTTTATGGGTACTCTTTAATAGGTGTGCTTTTCCCAAGCAGAGGCAACCCTCAGTAACCGTTTCAGTCAAAAGTTTGAATTCAGGAGGACAAAAGGAACTAAATATTGCCCAGGGTGTTTTAGCGCCTCAAACTGAAGTTTGTGTATTAAAATCTTCCAACTTTTTGTGTTATTCTACTTTTTTTTCGTTAGCGTCAATAAAAGCGTCAATATATAATATCTAATATACATGTCATAACCAATATACATATCATACATATGTCAATATCCAATATACAAAAGCATCAATAGTAGCCATTGAAAACAAGCTAGTGCATAAGTCTAAAATTGGGGCTGTTGAGAAGGAAACTTGTTAAGGTAACAATTCTAACTTCGTAATATGCAGAATAATTGTATTTAACACACTTTACAATTCTACTATACTTCACCCTCTAAATCCCCCTAATATGCAAATATATAGCACAAATTATATACTTCCCATGTGTTTTTTGATTTCGTCACAGTTGTTTCAATTTACGGGTAGACGGGTTGAAACAAGAGTAACACATGATAAAATGTATGAAAACTATATAAATTTGGCTACATATTTGTACATTAGGGGGGGAGGGGTAAAATATAGCGGAAATGCAGTAAAAATGTGTCAACTACAATTTTCTGCATATCATGAAGTAAGAATAGTTTCCTCAACATATTTCCTTCTCAACAGACCCAATTGTAGGCTAATACCCAAGTCATATTTCAGATAAATACCTCCAATGCTGAAATTTTTATTTATATAGATATAAATTTTTTGATATTTTGATATTCTACTTTTTGTTTTATATTTTAATTCAGGTATTGTTAGTTAGTTTTAAAAGGCCCTATCGATGAAAACGTCAATGATAGCCATTGGAAACAAGCCAAAATTCAGCCAAAGACCTCCAAAACTAAAAGAGGTCTATAACTAACTATATAAATTTTTCTTTTATTTGTTAATCTACTTTTCTCTGGTATTTAGTTTCAACTACTATAGATTCATCATAACTTAGAAAAATGACCCCATCGACAAAAGGGGTAGCCGTCAAAAACAAGTCATAATTCAGGCAAACCTCCAGAATTAAAAGAGGTCTGTATCTATATGAGTTTTTTCGTTGCTTTGTTATTCTACTTTTTCGTCTTATATTTAACTTCAGATACTATTAGTTTCAGTCACAGTTCATATAATTATCCAGTAAGCTTATCGCAGATCATTTCTGGTCTTCGTTCTCGGTGCGAACAAAAAGCTCCTCCCACTTCTTTCTGCATTAGCGGGTTAGTGTGTTGACTCAATGAGAAATGGTTACAACGTGCATTATTCGTAATTGCGAAAGCAGAAAAAAACTTGGTGAGCCAGCCAAGTGGTTTGCAAGTGTCCCATCTCACAGGTATGACTTAATTTATATACAAATTATGACTTAATCTATTATTTACATACAGTGGACTCAAATGATTGGCCTATGTAGGATTTTGTAAAAAAGGAGGCGGGGGGTTGATGAAATTTGTGAAAATAAGGAATTTTTTTTTCTTCTAATAACTGGTGGAATAGGTGTGATGGTTTCAGGGGCGGATCCAGGATTTTTTTAGGGGAGGGGGGCGCAAAGTAGGTTGATCCGACAAACTTACGTTAGGAGCAAGTTTATTTAATGCAAACTTGCGTTAATTAGGTAAATTACACTACTTTAGACTACTTTACGGGGGTAATCCTCGCCCCCCCCCTCTGGATCCGCAACTGGATAGTTTATCAGTTTTTTTTTCACGTCGTGATATTTATTTTCTCAGATTGTAGTTCCTGTGATATTTGAAAAATCTAGTTACCTGTTTTGGCGGAGAGCCTAGATAAGACTAGTTTTGTTTTCAATCAATGTTTTCGTATGAAATGGGCAGACCTTTCCTGAACTTTAAACAATAAACACCTCTGTTTGAAAATCTTTGCACTTTCTGAATTTAGATAGCGATAAGGGTTCCTGATTGAGACCAATTTTAGGACTTGGGTTCTAATTATTGGTTGTTGTGGTAAAAGTTGCCACAATAGCCCTATCCAAGAAAATACCAAACGTCTGTTAAGAAGTGTTTTTCGTAAAATTCTTAGAGAGTTTTCAGAAAACTGAAGGACATCATAGATTTTAGTGGCAGATCCAAAATTTTACGGGGCTTTAGGGTAGAAAAGCTCCTATTATAGAATATTCTTCCAGTTTGTTTACCAGAAAATAAATAAAATGCATTTCTTACTGCTGAGTCTGTATAATCTTAGACCTTTTATGGCACAATTTCTAAAATATTTCTAAGACTTTTTTCTAACGGGGAACTATAAGAAATAATACATTTTTAGCTATACATTTCAAAGTTTAAATATTTGATTATCTCTTTTTTTGAACAAAGGGGTAAAATTTTTTAAAATTTGTGTTTGATTATCTCCTTAATGAGCTCCTCAGTACTACAGACAATAAAAATCAAACCAATATCAATAAACAGATGTGAAAAGTGGAAGTGACTATATTTAATTTAGCTGCAAGTCTACATTCATGCCCACCACGTAATTTCCCTTTGAGAAAAAATTGATAAAACTTTTAAAACTGAAATATCAATGCGAAGCACCAAATATCATAATCAAATGTCATCGCTTTATGGCATTGTTCAAATAAAACTTATTTTTTACTTGATTATCGTCGTAAATTTATTCTTTGTCTTTCTTTCCATTCTTAAACCAATGTTATATTTACCTTTTGCATTATTACAGCCCACTATATATACATTGATATAAATTTATATGTAGTGTTACCGCCATACCAATTATTCTCCTTTCCTTTTTTATTCTTTAATAATAATTTCTGGTCGTTTTGAGTTTGAATTATTGCAGGCTTCTATTTCTACTGATCTTAAGTTTAATATGGCCTTTACTTTTGTTTAAAAAAAACTTTCTTTTTCGTAAAGTTTTCGTAGTGTATATATATATATATATATATATATATATATATATATATAATATATATATATATATATATATATATATATATATATATATATATATATATATATATATATATATATATATATATATATATATATATATATATATATATATATATATATATATATATATATATATATATATATATATATATATATATATTTATATTGGCGCGTACAAACAGCTCCTCTCATTTGATCTGCCATCAGCGGTCCAATTACCCTGGAACACGTATTTTGGCAGAAACTTTCTCAAAATGCCTTTGAAACCAACTTGAGACTTCAAAACCTATTTTTAATTCCTAAAAACATCTAATAATAACATTACACTACTAACTACCGAATTTCATGTATGTATTGGAATAAATTAATTTAAAATTAGTTTCTCTTCAAAATTAGTGTTCCAACATTGAAGCCAAGTTTTGCGTCCAAGAGAAATCTGACTTGTCTACCCGTGAAAAGATCTGATACCGCTTATGTTTCTATCTGCAAAAACGTTCTCCGGAGCACTCGCACCCCGGTCCGGGTTTTTATAATGGGTGAGATAGGGAATGATCATACTGGATAATTATATGAACTGTGGTTTCAGTCATAACTTTAAAAATATTACCCATCGACGAAAAGGTAAACAGAGCCCTTGCAATATTAAGTGAAACATGTCTATATATAAGTTTTCCTAATTTTTTGGCTATTCTAATTTTTTGTTCCATTTTTTTTCCGTTTTCATTAGATTCAGTCATAACTTTGAAAAAATGGCCCCCTCGACGAAAGCGTCAATGGTAGCCGTTGAAAACAAGTCATAATTTACCCAATCACCTCTAATATTAAAAGATTCTGTCTCCATAAATTTTTCTCTTTTTTATTATTCTACTTCTTAGTTATATAATATCTTTTTTTAGCTAATATTAGTTTCACTCATAACGTTTAAGATGATGGCCCCATTGACGAAAGCGTCAATGATAGCTGTTGAAAACAAGTCATAATTTACCCAAACACCTCTAATATTAAAAGATTCTGCCTCAATAAATTTTTCTCTTTTTTATTATTTTACTTCTTAGTTATATAATATATTTTTTTCTTAGCTAATATTAGTTTCACTCATAACGTTTAAGATGATGGCCCCATTGACGAAAGCGTCAATGATAGCTGTTGAAAATAAGTCATAATTTACCCAAACACCTCTAATATTAAAAGATTCTGTCTCCATAAATTTTTCTCTTTTTTATTATTTTACTTCTTAGTTATATAATATCTTTTTTTAGCTAATATTAGTTTCACTCATAACGTTTAAGATGATGGCCCCATTGACGAAAGCGTCAGTGATAGCTGTTGAAAATAAGTCATAATTTACCCAAACACCTCTAATATTAAAAGATTCTGTCTCCATAAATTTTTCTCTTTTTTATTCTTCTTAGTTATTCATAAGTTTTTCTCTATTCTACTTCTTAGTTATATAATATTTTTTTTTTCAGCTAAGATTAATTTCACTCATAACGTTTAAGATGATGGCCCCATTGACAAAAGCGTCAATGATAGCTGTTGAAAACAAGTCATAATTCATCCAAGCATCTCCGATATTGAGTGAAATTTGTCTATATATAATTTAACGCAATTCTCTTTTTTCTTTCATATTTTATTTCAGTTTTCATTAGTTTCACTCATAACTTTCAAAAAATGGCTACGTCGAAAAAAGTGTCATTTGTAGCCGTTGACAACAAGCTATTATAATTCATCCGACTTCACTTTAATTTGGCTGAAGATTAGACAGGAAACAGAGGTGAAGGCTCTCAATTTTCTCCTATCGATGAATTAGCCAGGAATGCCCCTCGTGGTCTTCCAAAAAACACGGTCAATATGAAATAACATAACATTTAGCTTGAAAGAGATGCACATAGCAAAAATATTGGGAGAGATAGAGCAGACCTATATAAATATTTTGATTAATAGGTAAAGGATCCAGTATAGATGAATTTAAATTTAAATAATCAATTTACCAAAATTATATATATATATATATATATATATATATATATATATATATATATATATATATATATATATATATATATATATATATATATATATATATATATATATATATATATATATATATATATATATATATACTCGTATATATATACAGTTATCATTTCGCATTTGACCTGTGAACATCTATTGATATTTAAGCCGGATTAAATTTGGAATAAATTACAGTGGATTGCAGTGACCGTCAGTTTCGAAATAAGTGAAATAATAAATTGATATTTACGGACTATTTTATCATTTGGATATATTTACTCACTCATATAAGGTCATCTATTATTTTACTATATTGATAATTCTGATTATAATTCAATTTTGCTAATAAGCGAGCCGAAGAGGAGAGTTTCTTGTCGCAAGGGCCGTTGTACCTGCCGGGAGTGTTACTCCCTTAAACTGCGGGGATCTAGTAGCAGGAAACTACGCTTCCTTCGCTTATTGGTATCTGGTTCTTATGATTTATACAGTGAATAATGAATAATGGACTTGTTTTTTCGCCGGTTTTAAATTTTTTGCAATTTAACCGTGATAATGGAGTGAATGAAAACGAAATACTGAGATTTGGAAAGGAGTTTTTTCTGGACTTGCCGAGTGGAATCGAAGCTAAAAAAACTCCTCTACTATGCGGCTGTACCTGGGACTGAGCTTCCGAGAAGACAGGGGGCGAAGGCTTTAGAAAGCCATCTGAAGGATATGTTAAGTATATTCGAGAAATGCGACGATGAAGACATAGACCTACCGATGTTTGTAATTCGTTCTCCAAATGATGTACCTGTAATCCCTGCTTTGCTTTATTCGAGTTTGAACGCGAAATTGAATAGAATGGAACACTTCCTAAAGACTGTTTCAAGTAAGTTCGATTCGTATGATAATCACTTTGAACCACTGCCTGCCCGTGCGACGCCGTCAACTGACTCTCACACCACTGTTGTTGTCTCTAAAGTGCCGCAAACACTAAATGACCCGATAAAACGCAAAGAAGTGCTCGATAAAGTGAGCTTTCATGATGCAGTTACCAAGCTGAGTTTGCGAGATGACAAATGGCTAATCAATGTTAAAAAATCTGCTGCTGAAGAATTCAAAGACTCTATTTCAGTGATTTTAGCAGAATCTCCATCCAAGGTGATCACTAAGCGGTTTTTCGGGATAGTCAGAGGAATATCGAAGGACTTAGACCTCTCATTCTTTCAAGGATATCCAGGTGTGGTGGAAGCTATGCGGCTCGGTGACACTGGCACGGTTAAGCTTGAGTTTTGTGACTCCATGTCAAAAGCCAAGGCTATGCAAAATGGTGTTAAACTTGGATATGAATATTTATCTGTCGGCACCTCGGTGCTGTCTAAAATGCCGTTCGCCAGACCATAGAGTAGCTGATTGTGTAAGTTTGGTTGCAAAGTGTGCACGCTGTGCAGGCCCTGATATTTCCACCAAGGATTCTCCCTGCCAGCTTGATGCAAGATGTGCCAATTGTGGTGAAAATCATGCCTCCTTTAGTCTTAGATGCAAAGTGCTGAGAGATATCATTGCCAAGAAGAAATAATTGTGCCTGTTTCGATTGTTTCGCTTAATATAAATGGTACTCGTTTAAAGGAGCATATGATTGATGAATTGTGTGACCAGTTTGACATAGTATGCCTTCAAGAACACCTCCTGACTTCTACTAGTATTAACGTGTTAAAAAGAAGTCGTAATCATTCCGTTTTTACAACTAATGCTGAGGTCACTTTTGATAGACCTTCTGGAGGCCTCGCGTGCATTGTTAAGAATAACCTGAGTTTGCTCTCTCCAGTGTGTTTTCACAGTGATAAATTCATCCTTGCGGTTCGGTTTGGTAATACTGTGCTGATAAATGTGTATCTCCCGTGTAACGAAAGAACTATTTCCGCTTTAAACGCGTATATGAAAGCCTCGGCAAATCTTAAGGCTATTCCTGCGTCTGTTGTATCGACTGTTTATGATTTCATAGTGGTTGGTGACTTCAACACAGATATTACAAGTCAGTCAGTTCGATCCGATATAGTCCTTGATGCTTTTTCTGCTTATAAAATAGTCGAGAAAAGTGTTGATTATTCATATATTCACCAATCTGGAAGTTTGTCTAATATTGACCATGTAGTTTCCTCGCCAAATATTAATGTATCGACTGTTCTTGCTCATGAAGACTATCGTGATATTGACCACCTCCCGATTTCGTTCTCTGCTTCACTAGTCGCTTCCCTTCTACTAGACCATTTACACAAAGTTCTAAGTGGTTTTACAGGAATAACTGGAGTAGAGCTAATTTTGCACTTTATATTACTACGTTGTCCGCGTTATTGGGTTCTTTAAAAGTTCCTTCCCATTTGCTTCAAGTTACTGACCGTTTCTCAAATGATAAGCAGTCTCTAAATGAATATTATGATAAAATAATTTAGTGCTTAAAACAAGCAGAGGCGACTGCTATTCCTCTAGAAAAGATTAAAGTTAAAACTAGAAAACCAGAATGGGTTTTGGACCCAGAATTAAAAGTTGTAAAGAATAAAGCTAAGTTTTGGCTACGAATATGGGTGTCTTGCGGTCGGCCAAATCGAGGAGTTGTCTTCGATCTGAAGCAAAGTACCAAGCGTGCTCATAAAAAACGTTTACGGCAGTCTAGGGTATCTGGTTTTGATTTTCCTGCGTCGAGAAAGGAGTGGTCTCATGTTTTGAATTCGGATAAGCTTAGTAGTGATTTTCTGAAAGTCCAATAGCAGTTCATACTTGGGTGTCGTATTATAATGATATTTTCGGCAAGGTGAACCAGGAAGTTGAAAAGCTTTTTAGTAACCTTCTTGAGTCGTGTTTGCCTAATCTTATTTCTCATATTAATTTATTACCAGTTTCTACTGTTGATATTGGTCAAGCTATTAAGAACATGCAATCTAGCTCTGTTGATCAAGACGGAATTTCGTCTTATCATCTAAAAGTAGTTTGCCCAACTTTGATAGATCACCTTCAGCTACTGTTTCAGATGTGTTTATCTACTTCTATGGTTCCCGACAGTTTTCTCTGTGGCACAGTCACCTCGGTTTTGAAGCGTGGAAAAACTTCGTCAGAGTGTAGTTCTTATCGACCAATTACTGTTTCGTGCACTCTTAGCAAAATTTTTGAATATATTCTTCTCCCTTTCATTTCAGAAAATGTTAATTTTGGTGAAAACCAGTTTGGCTTTCAAAAAAGGCTGGGATGTCAGCACGCCCATCGTGTTCTAGCTTCCCTCCTGTTGCAATCTGTTAATGATAAATCTCCTCTTCATATCTGTGCTCTTGATCTTTCGAAAGCTTTCGATAGTATAGTCCACTCACATGCACTCCATTCCCTTTTTTCCAATAATATTAACCTTTCTATTGTTGTTTTGTTACGGTACTGGTATTCTAACTCTTTTATTCGGGTAAATTTAATGGAGTAGTTTCTGATTCAAAGGTGTTTCTTCGGCGTGGGGTCCGTCAAGGTGGTGTGCTTTCTCTAACTATTTTTAAGTTATGTATTGTTCCTATCTTTTCATCCTTGCCTTCGACTTTCATTTCTGATGGAATTGATGTCTCGTATCTTGCTTATGCGGACGATGTTCTCATTGTCAGTCGTTTTAGGGCTGGGCTCTCACATTCAGTCAGCTGGATCTCAGACCAGTTCAGACGGATTGGGCATATGTTGAACGTTGATAAGTGCGAATATACTTCATTTAATTCGAGTGCGAGTCTCCCTTTTAACTGTGGTTTTTTCTCTATTCCCTGTGTCTCTTCTTTTTGGTGGCTTGGTCTTCACATTAATAATAATCTCAAAACACTTCGGGCTCTGACAGTTTCTAATGCAAAAAAAAAAAAATTCAGATAGGATATTCAAAAATTGTTGCAAATAGAGGGAGGTACAATAGAAAAGCGCTTGGGAAATTATATTCTTCATTTTGCGATCATTCTATTCTTTTTTTATCTGGATTTCTTCCAATTCTGAAGCCTAAAGATCCGAATTCTATCCGGACTTATTATTTTAAATTTTCTCGGTACCTTTTGTGCCTCCCTCCGTGGTTCCGGAACCGGCATCTAATATCGCGATTCGGCCTCCCTGATTTACGGTAAAAAGTGACTGTGCTTGCGGGAAAGCTGTCGTTATCTGCAGGTCTTACTGCGCACCATAATTTACGTCGTTTTATGTAAATAATTGTTAAGTGTGCGAGTTTGCTTTTTTTTTTTTTTTTTTTTTTTTTTTTGTTCTTGATGTACTCCGCTTCTTTTTTATAGTGGGTAATAAATAAATTATATATATATATATATATATATATATATATATATATATATATATATATATATATATATATATATATATATATATATATATATATATATATATATATATATATATATATATATTTATATATATTATGAATTTAAATAATCAATTTACCAAAAACTATATATATATTATGAATTAAAATAATCAATTTACCAAAAACTATATATATGTATATTATGAATTTAAATAACCAATTTACCAAAAACTATATATATATATATATATATATATATATATATATATATATATATATATATATATATATATAATATATATATATAATATATATATATATATATATATATATATATATATATATATATATATATATATATAATATATATATATATATATATATATATATATATATATATATATATATATATACATATATATATTATAAATAATCAATTTACCAAAAACTATATATATATATTATGAATTTAAATAAATAATTTACCAAAAACTACGTGCTCTATACCATTTTTCCCATTTTTAAAATGAGAGTTAGAGTTATAAATCTGATACCTATTGGGTACAATTTTGAGGGGGTGAAGTTTTTTCCGGAACGAGGGGTCTAAGACTTAAGAAACCAGTTTTGGAACAAAAGCGTGATCCTCTTATCAGGGGGAAATCCGTTCCTTCTCCCTGGCTGCAACTGTGATTTTACACCTCAATTAATCAATTAATTGAGGTGTAAATTCACTTTTACCTCAATTAATCAGCCTATTAGGGGTCATTAATTTAATTTTTTTGCTTTCAGATGAAAGTCCATTAACTTAAGTTTTTTGCTTGAGAAGTCCAAAAATTAAGCGATATAGAACAACAGTTCTATTCTTTGAATTTCTTTTTGAAATCCTAGTTTGATTTGGTTAGAGAAAAAAAAGAAGAAAAAGACAACAGGAACAGAAAGACAATAAAAATGCGATGAGAAAGGAACCAGGAAAGGGCAATACCATATTCAGGGGGGGCCAGGTTGGAATCCCTCTTCCGAATTTTTTTTGTCCAAATCATAAAAACGTAACACAAAGTCATATCAACAAATGTTCGATGCGCTTTGCCAAGTTTTCTTTGTACTCCCCCCCCCCTCAACACAAATACACCCCCCCCTCCGATAAAATATCCAGTATACGGCCTCGCGAAGGGGCAGAGAGGGTAACTTCAAGTTTCACATGACAACCCCCTTCTTTGTATATTGGAAAATAAACACTGAAAAAGAACTTATATCTTTTTAACTTTTTTTTATGGCCGTTCTCTTACCAGATTTTCTAAATATTTAGATGAAGTAAATTAGCTGTATAATTAGCAGCCAAGACCATAAGTATGTCTAAAAAAAATATTCAAGACAAAGTTTCAAGGAATTGAAAACTATCCAATTCTATCTAATTTCTAATCTAACATTCTATCTAATTTTTTAAGCTTTAGGGGACAAATATCTTCACTTCATGAAATGATTAGGGGCAACTTTGGGCCACAAAATGCCACGCTAAAAAAATATTACGTATTTGATATTTAAAAAGAAATCGATGTAACATTTTATGTCTGAATTTTCCAGAAGCATTTTGATTTATTTAAAAAGGCAATTAATAATTTAAATTATGTGACATGCAGTTATAATGATTTGAATGAATTGATATGAAATGTGAAACGAAATCAAAACAAAATGTTTAAAATTGGATTTTTAAATGTAAAAATACGTATTAGAACAGCATTTCAATTTTCAACAGTCAAAAGAAGCATAGCATTGTAATATAAAACTGTCAAGCATTTTTCAGCTGAAGAAAATTGCAAGTTTATTTTTATTCTTCAAATTTATACCTAATAAATATGCAAACAAAACACTGAAAACAGCAGTCAAATTTAAAACAAGCACAAAACCATAAAATAAAAACACTCCGCGTCATGTGTTAAACGAAAAAAATTCAAGTTTTATTTTCATTCCTCAAACTTTTGAACTTTACATTCAAAATATAGTTGATATTTTAGGGTTTTTTCTAGTCTTTTACAAATTTTAGACATTTATCCTAGGTGTTTTTTTTCTTGGACCAGAAACAGACTAATTATAGGAAAAGCTTCAAATATAAACGAAAATTCAAAATAACATTTCAAAATTTAAAATTCATAAATTTAAAATTCGCATTTTCAAATTTAAACATTATTTCGAAATGTAAAACAAGCATAAAAATGTAATATAAGACCTTAAAATACAATGTCCTCCATATTTATTTCTTAAATAAAAAACTGCAATAACCAAATTTTTTAACGTCATGCTCAAAATCCATCTCGAGCCTTTAGTAGTTTTTCTATATCCCAGCGACTTTTGGATCATTAGCCTAGTGATTTCTTTTTAGGAACACAGACAATTTAATTAATTAAGACTATAGTAGTTTTTTTTTTTTATGTGTCATAAAGTAAATCCGTTTTAGTTACCTCTGACCATAGTGTAGAATACCACTGCGACTCACAAGGTCCTTGGTTACAAATTCGTTTTGATTCGGGTTTGGTTTTACTGGAACATTGCATATCTAGCGCCATCTTATATTGACCTCGCATGAAAGCCATACATACTACTTCCCGGGTTTGAAAACCTTCATTACAACTTGCTGAACACTAGAAAAAAAATTAACTGAAACAAATACTAACAGAATGAGAAACGCTTTAATACTTGTTCCAATTTGTTTCTAAGAAAAATATAACCATGTTTTAACTTTCCAGGTAATACTCCTCCTATAGAAAAAAACAAAAATTGATATCATTTTTGCTAGCATGCCATCCAAGGCCGTATCCAGGGGAGAATTACAAGTTTGGAACCCACTCCCCCTGAAATTTTTTCCGACCCGTAAAAAGTTTAGCAAAAAAACATTTAAAGTAACTGCTGATGCGTTTTGTAAAGAATTTTTACCCCTTCCCTCCTCCCTCCAAAAATACCCCCCCCAGGATTTTGTTCAGAACAAAAATCCTGGATAACCCCTTGATGTCATCATTGGTCTAGTTAAGATGTTTCGTTTCGACCTTGAAGATTTGATGAATCTATATATTGGAATAGTATTTATACCGAGTGTTGTCTTACCATTCCCTTTTTGTCTAGTTGGGAACTAAATTTTCATTTTTAATTTTGGAGATTTTATGGATGTACATTTCGGTATAGCATCTAAACCATATATTATTACCATGTCATTATTTGACCTGATTAGTAGCTTTATTTCAATTTTGACCTTGGAGATTATGTGGATTTAAACCGTATTTACATCGTACAGTTTTCATACCATGTATTGTTACCAAGCCAATACTGGTAACATTAGTAGCTTTATTTCCATATGTACCTTGGAAATTACGAGGATCTAAATAATATCTAGACCATGTATTTTTACCATACCGTCTTTTAGCATATTTGTCTAGTTAGGAGCTAAATTTTAATTTAGACTTTGGAAGATTTTATGGATCTACATATCAGAACATTTTTTTTCCATGTATTGATACCATGCCATTATTGGATCTAATTAGAAGCTTTACTTCAATTCGACCTTGGAGATTATGCGGATGAGAACAGTATTTACACCACGCATTTTTACCATACTACGATTCGTCTAGTTAGGAGCTAAATTTTCATTTCGATCTTGGAGATTTTATGGATCTAAGCATTAGAACAGTTTTTCCATGTATTGATACCATGCCATTATTGGATCTAATTAGAAGCTTTACTTCAATTCGACCTTGGAGATTATGCGGATGAGAACAGTATTTACACCACGCATTTTTACCATACTACGATTCGTCTAGTTAGGAGCTAAATTTTCATTTCGATCTTGGAGATTTTATGGATCTAAGCATTAGAACAGTTTTTTTCCATGTATTGATACCATGCCATTATTTGATCTAATTAGAAGCTTTACTTCAATTCGACCTTGGAGATTATGCGGATGAGAACAGAATTTACACCACGCATTTTTACCATACTACGATTCGTCTAGTTAGGAGCTAAATTTTCATTTCGATCTTGGAGATTTTATGGATCTAAGCATTAGAACAGTTTTTTCCATGTATTGATACCATGCCATTATTTGATCTAATTAGAAGCTTTACTTCAATTCGACCTTGGAGATTATGCGGATGAGAACAGTATTTACACCACGCATTTTTACCATACTACGATTCGTCTAGTTAGGAGCTAAATTTTCATTTCGATCTTGGAGATTTTATGGATCTAAGCATTAGAACAGTTTTTTCCATGTATTGATACCATGCCATTATTTGATCTAATTAGAAGCTTTACTTCAATTCGACCTTGGAGATTATGCGGATGAGAACAGTATTTACACCACGCATTTTTACCATACTACGATTCGTCTAGTTAGGAGCTAAATTTTCATTTCGATCTTGGAGATTTTATGGATCTAAGCATTAGAACAGTTTTTCCATGTATTGATACCATGCCATTATTGGATCTAATTAGAAGCTTTACTTCAATTCGACCTTGGAGATTATGCGGATGAGAACAGTATTTACACCACGCATTTTTACCATACTACGATTCGTCTAGTTAGGAGCTAAATTTTCATTTCGATCTTGGAGATTTTATGGATCTAAGCATTAGAACAGTTTTTTCCATGTATTGATACCATGCCATTATTTGATCTAATTAGAAGCTTTACTTCAATTCGACCTTGGAGATTATGCGGATGAGAACAGTATTTACACCACGCATTTTTACCATACTACGATTCGTCTAGTTAGGAGCTAAATTTTCATTTCGATCTTGGAGATTTTATGGATCTAAGCATTAGAACAGTTTTTTCCATGTATTGATACCATGCCATTATTTGATCTAATTAGAAGCTTTACTTCAATTCGACCTTGGAGATTATGCGGATGAGAACAGTATTTACACCACGCATTTTTACCATACTACGATTCGTCTAGTTAGGAGCTAAATTTTCATTTCGATCTTGGAGATTTTATGGATCTAAGCATTAGAACAGTTTTTTCCATGTATTGATACCATGCCATTATTTGATCTAATTAGAAGCTTTACTTCAATTCGACCTTGGAGATTATGCGGATGAGAACAGTATTTACACCACGCATTTTTACCATACTACGATTCGTCTAGTTAGGAGCTAAATTTTCATTTCGATCTTGGAGATTTTATGGATCTAAGCATTAGAACAGTTTTTTCCATGTATTGATACCATGCCATTATTTGATCTAATTAGAAGCTTTACTTCAATTCGACCTTGGAGATTATGCGGATGAGAACAGTATTTACACCACGCATTTTTACCATACTACGATTCGTCTAGTTAGGAGCTAAATTTTCATTTCGATCTTGGAGATTTTATGGATCTAAGCATTAGAACAGTTTTTTCCATGTATTGATACCATGCCATTATTTGATCTAATTAGAAGCTTTACTTCAATTCGACCTTGGAGATTATGCGGATGAGAACAGTATTTACACCACGCATTTTTACCATACTACGATTCGTCTAGTTAGGAGCTAAATTTTCATTTCGATCTTGGAGATTTTATGGATCTAAGCATTAGAACAGTTTTTTCCATGTATTGATACCATGCCATTATTTGATCTAATTAGAAGCTTTACTTCAATTCGACCTTGGAGATTATGCGGATGAGAACAGTATTTACACCACGCATTTTTACCATACTACGATTCGTCTAGTTAGGAGCTAGAATTTTCATTTCGATCTTGGAGATTTTATGGATCTAAGCATTAGAACAGTTTTTTCCATGTATTGATACCATGCCATTATTTGATCTAATTAGAAGCTTTACTTCAATTCGACCTTGGAGATTATGCGGATGAGAACAGTATTTACACCACGCATTTTTACCATACTACGATTCGTCTAAATAGGAGCTAAATTTTCATTTCGATCTTGGAGATTTTATGGATCTAAGCATTAGAACAGTTTTTTCCATGTATTGATACCATGCCATTATTTGATCTAATTAGAAGCTTTACTTCAATTCGACCTTGGAGATTATGCGGATGAGAATAGTATTTACACCACGCATTTTTACCATACTACGATTCGTCTAGTTAGGAGCTAAATTTTCATTTCGATCTTGGAGATTTTATGGACCTAAGCATTAGAACAGTTTTTTCCATGTATTACTACCATGCCATTATTGATCTATATTAGTAGTTTTTTTTTCTTTTCAATTCGACCTTTGGGGGGTTATGCAGATGAAAACAGTATTCACATAGTGTATTCTTACCATACTACGATTCGTCTAGTTAGGAGCTAAATTTCCATTTCAACCTTGGAGATTTTATGGATCTAAGCATTAGAACAGTTTTTTCCATGTATTGATACCATGCCATTATTTGATCTAATTAGAAGCTTTACTTCAATTCGACCTTGGAGATTATGCGGATGAGAATAGTATTTACACCACGCATTTTTACCATACTACGATTCGTCTAGTTAGGAGCTAAATTTTCATTTCGATCTTGGAGATTTTATGGATCTAAGCATTAGAACAGTTTTTTCCATGTATTACTACCATGCCATTATTGATCTATTTAGTAGTTTTTTTTTCAATTTCGACTTTGGGGGGTTATGCAGATGAAAACAGTATTCACATAGTGTATTCTTACCATACCACGATTCGTCTAGTTAGGAGCTAAATTTCCATTTCAACCTTGGAGATGTATCAGAACATTTTTTTTCTACGTATTGTTACCATGTTATTATTTGATCTAATTAAACGCTTTATTTCAATTAACCTTGGAGATTATAGACACATAGATAGATAGATTTATTTACAGGAAAGCCCAATTGGGTCATGGTGACATACACAAAACAAGCGAAAAAATACAGCAACAAAACATAGACTAAAAAGATACTAAAACTGATTATTTAAGAAAATCATCACGACACCTCATACATACCCGGAGGAATTTTACGAGATTATTTATAATTAAGCAACATCTACTTCTCAAAATTTCCAAAATCCAATCTTTCCCCCCGACCTCCCTACCGAATATTTCCAAGGGCAACTCCCTCAACTCCTTACATTCCCCTAAGAAATGATACAAAGACCCATCCATCTCTCCACACATAGGGCAACTGTAAGGACTATCCCTCAATCTATTCCTCCCTAAATATTTCCTAAGTTCTCTAAGAGGCATAAAGTCCTCCCCTTACATACATTACCCATTTCAAATCTTCCGGAGCCAATCCCTTTTTTAGGTAAATTTCTTCGCCTCAGTTTCTCCTTGACCTCCGCATATAGCCCAAGGGACGGCGAGGTGGCCTTCTTCACCTTGCCAAACCTGAACTTCCTGAGACTCTAGCCTAGCAGCAGCTAACCTAGATACAGTCCCTACCATCCCTTCTATCCCATTTCCCTCATTCTAGCAATTAAATAGCCCTGCACGGTCTAATATATTCTTCACCTGATTTACGAATCCTTCCTCCTATCTTGAAGCATCATTAAAAATGCTTGTTTAACTAGCCTATTATCTTCTATCGATGACACCCTTCCCCAATATTTAACCATACTAATTAACCTACTCTGTCTCATACACTTTATTCCTATATCCCCTCTCAGCACTAGCCCATTAAACTTATTATCAAGGCCTAACATCACTTAAAAAACCTCAATTGCATTCTTTCTAAATTTCCCCCCTTATCAAACCCCCAAAGCACCGCCCCGTAATGCAAAGCCGATCTAACTGTTGCATTAAAAATACACTTTAGAAGTCCTACATCCCTGATTTCCTTATCACTACTTTTACTTAACATTCCTAGTAGTCTATTTCCCTTACTTTCTACCATCTTAAGATGTTTCGGTACTGTGCTAAAATCCAGGACACGTGCGAGAAGTGAAGATTGGTTAATGCTAATGAAATAAAACAAAAATAGGATGAAAATATAATAGTTTATGAACAAAATTGGGCTATATATTTGCACATTAGGGGTGGGGAGGGGGAGTAAAGCATAGCATATATTAAATACGTAACCTAACCTAACCCAACCTAAGTACCTTTTATTCCCTCTAAACCCCAAAAAACTGAAGTAATTTTAGCATCCATGTTCATTCAATCACTTATCATTGCAAACTAACAGGTTTTTATCTGATTATCACATTATCACTTCTCGCATGTGTCCTGGATTTTAGCACAGTACCGATGTTTCTTCCATTGATGCTGAATTTCATCTACACGGTCTAGTGTCCTACCTTCATGCGTAACTGACACTGAGAATCTATTTGTTCTCCACTTTTCCCAAAAACCCTAACCTCCGACTTCTTTACATTTAGT
>CM051272.1:39477581-39485081 GCA_027921565.1 Artemia sinica | reverse complement strand
AATCGGGAACGAGGAAAAGAAAAATAGGGCTTGAAGCTATATTTAAGGTCCTCGGAGTCATTTATAATGAACCTGTAAAAATATTCACAATATAAAAAGGTCTATTAATGACAAAACAGCATAAAATATGTATAAGCAATTATTTTATTGATATTTCATCTTCTCTCGTCACCTTGTCAAGTGACCACCGGAAAAAATGTCACATTACTAAATATTTTTTTCTTTTTTTTTTCAAAAAGAGAAAAGCTCGAAAGGGAAAAGAAGAAAAAAGGAAAATAAACAAGAAAAATCGGGAATGAGGAGAAGAAAAACAACGGGCCCGAAGCTAAATTTAAGGTCCTCAGAGTCATTTATAATGAACCTGTAAAAATATTCACAATATAAAAAGGTCTATTAATGACAAAACAGCATAAAATATGTATAAGCAATTATTTTATTGATATTTCATCTTCTCTCGTCACCTTGTCAAGTGACCACCGGAAAAATGTCACATTACTAAATATTTTTTCTTTTTTTTTCAAAAAGAAAAAAGCTCGAAAGGGAAAAGAAGAAAAAAGGAAAATAAACAAGAAAAATCGGTAATGAGGACAAGAAAAATAGGGCCTGAAGCTATATTTAAGGTCCTCAGAGTCATTTATAATGAATTTGTAAAAATATTCACAATAAAAAAAAGGTCTATTAATGACAAAATAGCATAAAATATGTATAAGCAATTATTTTATTCATATTTCATCCTGTCAAGCGACAATCGCGAAAAAGTCACATTATTCAATAATTTTCTTTTTTGTAAAAATCCAAAAAGTCAGAACTGTTGGATGTTATCGGCACCCTCACCCGTGGTCATAAATACAGGCGGAGGAGGAAGAAGGCCCCTCAAACGTACACTCAAAAGGGCTCATTGATTTATCCACAAGTCCCATGAGTTACAAACCTTCTCCCAGTAATGGGTTAAATTGCATGGTGATGCAGAACACTATCGCGGGAGGATCCTCTATAAGAGGACAATTGCGACAGGGCGTAAGATCCAGATCTATGGACAACGGCTTCTGCAAAGGGCTGCCTCGACCCTTTCGGGGTACCTGCATGACTGGAGACCTTGCGGTCAGCTCTATTCCCACTTGAGGAGTGGCGCCCCACGAGGAAATTATAGCCTAGTAAACGACACAGCATTCGCACGGGATTCTGACTAATGGACAATTCTTCTGGGCTTGGTATGTTTTGACGGGTGTTTTCGGGCTGAAAAACCTCTTCCTAGCTAATTCATTTATTATGGGCAGCCTACCCGTAATAGCATAATATTTTTAGGCATGAATATATAAAGAGTCGGAGGTAATAGGCTTGAGATTGTCTGTGCAGGATTTCGACTCTTGTTGATAGAAGAGCATCGCCAAGTGCTGAAAACCATGTTGTGACCAAGATGGGCCCAGGATTGCACAAATCCTCCATTCATGAAGGTCCCAGGACTTCTTGCTGTCCGGTTCTAAGCCGGCTTAAGCACTTCGGTGTAGACTTGAAGGATATGTGATCTTCTCAACTGGTATCCGAGATCATAGCTTTTCCTGAGGCGAAAATAATTTCAATAATTTAAAGAACATGAAAATTGGAACTTGGAATGTTACGACGTTAAAAAATGACCATCGTATCGACATTTTGAATGACGAATTCAGACGATTCGAACTGGACTTATTAGAAGTTTCAGAAACTCATATCCCAGGGGTAGGGAGCATGAAATTAGGTGATATAGAATTTGTTTACTCAGGAAGGAAGGATGGGGTACATAGACAGGGAGTAGGGCTCATGATGAATAAGGAAGCTGCTAAGTCCTGTTTAGGCTGGGAAGGTATTAATAATAGAATACTAATTGCTCATTTTATGACTAAAAAGTTCAGGGTATCAGTTATAGCAGTATATGCCCCTGTAGAACCGACTAACGGAGATACTTGTGACTCAGATGAATCTTAGCTACAGGAGCAAGATAGACAGGGTCCCAGGTAGAAATATGATGTTTTTACTAGGAGATTTTAACGCCCAGGTCAGTAGAAATAGGGATAGATGGTATCCTAGCCTAGGTAAATTTGGTGTAGGAAAAGAAAACAGTAATGGATACAGACTTTTGCAATTTTGTAGGTATAACAATCTAGTTATAACCAATGCGGTGTTTGGTCATAAAATGGCTCATAAGTTAACATGGTATTCACGTGATGGTAAGACAGCAAACCTTATTGATTATGTTATAGTAAACCGAAGACTGGCAGGATTAATACAAGATACTAGGGCATATAGGAGTGCTGTTATTGATGTTAAAAGTAAAGATCACCATCTAGTAGTGTCAAGGGTTAATTTAAAGCTGAAATATCGGAAAGGTAACTACCTTCCGGGAAGTTATGATGTTGGAAGACTCCAGGATGAGAATTTGAGAGAAACTTTCCAGGAACAGTTGAATACTAAACTTGAGAGTTTGAAATTTGATAACGTAGAAGAGGGTTGGAATAATTTTAGAAAAATAATTTGTGAAGTTGCTGAAGGTGTCTTAGGGAAGAAAGCTAGAATTGCAGCTAAGAATATTAGTGAAAAATCTTTACGTTTAATAGAAAGGAGAAAGGACTTGTACAAGAATTATCTGAGTGATAGATCATATGAAAACAAAAGGAATGTAAAAAAAAGTAGAGAAAGCATTAAAATATGAACTAGGGAGGTGTGAAGTGGAGGCCATGGATAAAATTGCCGAGGATCTGGAAGATGCAGCTAGACAGCATAATAGTAAAATATTGTACTGGCATGTTAATAAATTAGAGGGAGTGGTCAATGCGGACTTGGCCCAGTTAAAGATAGGAATGGGGCCACAATTAGCGATAAAGAAAGAACTAAAGAGAGATGGGTCGAACAATTTGAGAGTTCGCTTAACCGAGATAGAGTTGCAGGAAAATATATAGAGGATAATGAAAAAGTTTGTGATACCTTGGATGTGAAGGAAGATTTGTTTTGTGAGAAAGAATTAGCGACAGTGCTAAAAGGACTAAAAATAATAAGGATCCAGGTGCTGATAGGGTGGTAAATGAGTTTCTTAAATATGGTGGCTCTGAGGTTAGAAATAAGTTACTGAAGATTATGAATATGATTATTGAAAAAGGAGAAGTACCGAACGATTTTAGGAAAACCTTAATGAAGCCACTTTATAAGAAAGGTGATAAAAGTCAGTTTGGTAATTATCTAGGCATCAGTCTGGTCTCTGTAGGTAGTAATTACTTAGTAACATGATACTTCTTAGACTGAGAGATGCCGTAGACAAAGTTTTAAGAGAAGAACAGTACGGTTTTAGAAAAGGTGGAGGATGTGTCGACCAAATTTTCACTCTTAAGGGCTAGGCACACTTAGTTGATTTCGGGAACCGATTTCAACAAGGGTATATTACACGTCGAGTGATTATAATTAATTATGCTAAGAGGCGGGGGTTAGTGACGTTTTTCGGTGATTAATCATCATTAATTACGATTAATTTACGATAATCATTAAATACGATTAACATGCCTAAAGCTCTAGAGCCCTAGTACATTCCTTGTCTAGAACGTAATTAATGATGATTAATCACTGAAGAACCGTCACTAAGCACCGCCTCTTAGCATCATTAAATAGAATCACTCGACGTGGAATACACCCTTGCTGAAATTGGTTCCCGAAATCAGCTACGTGTGCCTAGCCCTTTAGGCTAATAATTGAAAAGTGCCTGAGTTGTCAAATACCTTTGGTCCTCAGTTTTATAGATTATGAGCAAGCGATTGATTCTGTTGATAGAAGAGGTTTAGTAAAGGCTTTATCCTTGTATGGTATACCAGACAAATACATTAAAGTGATTAGTACTATGTACGAGAATAACACTGCTGCGGTTAAGGTAGGAAATGAGGTTAGCAGCTGGTTTTGTATTCAATCAGGAGTTGAACAGGGTTGTGTTCTATCCCCCTTTATTTGGATTATTTTGATGGACTTTGTCTTAAGGAGCACAGGAAAGGCAATGGGAGACCATGGAATCAAATGGGGAAGAAAAAGTCTCCTGGACTTAGATTGTGCTGATGATTTGAGCATCCTAGATGAAAGTGTGAGCAAAATGAATGAAGTTTTAGAGGTTTTGCGACATCAGGGTGCTAGAATAGGTTTGAAAATTAATGTTAAGAAGACTAAGTCACTAGGGCTAGGAATAAGTGAAGATGAAAAGGTGACGTTTGGTTAATGAAAAGATTGATCAGGTGAGCAGCTTCACTTACCTTGGTAGTATTATTAGTAAAGATGGTGGGAGCAGTGAAGATGTTAAATATAGAATAGCCAAGGCTCAGGGTGTTTTTTTCACAGTTAAAAAAAGTTTGGAAGAATAGGAAGATAAGTCTGCAAACCAAGATTAGAATATTAGAAGCTAGAGTGATGATAGTTGTCAAATATGGCTCCGAAGCATGGGCGCTCTGAAAAGCGGATGAAGATTTGCTAGATGCTTTCCAGAGAAATTACTTAAGGATTGTTCTAGGTACCCGGCTGACTGACCGTATTCCAAACAATAGGCTATACGAAAAATGTGGTTTAATACTCTCTCTAGGGCTATAATTAAATAAAAAAACAAGTTTTTTAACTGAGAGTAAGGAACGACGTTAAAACTTAAAACGAACAGAAATTATTCCGTATATGAAAGGGGCTGTCCCCTCCTCAACGCCTCGCTCTTTACGCTAAAGTTTTTTATTGTTTAAAAAAATAGAGTTGTGAGAAAGTCAAACTTTAGCGTAAAGAGCGAGGCGTTGAGGAGGGGACAGCCCCTTTCATATACGGAATAAATTCTGTTCGTTTTAAGTTTTAAAATCGTTCCTTACTTTCAGTTAAAAAAAACTTGTTTTTTTATTTAATTTTTGAACGTTTTTGAATTAATGCAGGTTTTGATATTGGCTCACCGTACATGAATAATTAAAACAAAATGTGCATATTAATTTTACTTTTATTTGGTTAAATGGCTTTCTCGAAACTTGTTCAATTTTATTTACGAACGTTTTGATTAGTAATAAATATACATAACTTACGAATTAACTTACATAACGAACTTCTATATTCATAGATTTTTTAATACGTATATTAGGGGTTCGCCCCCTAGTCAATACCTTGCTCTTTAAACTAAAGTTCGAATTTTGTTCCAATTCTTTAGAAATGACCCCTTAATCACAAAGGCCGTTCATTAGAATAAATAGCTCTTATGAAAGTACTAAAAAATCTTTGGCTTAAAGAGCGAGGTATTGACTAGGGGGTGAACCCAATCATATACGTAATATTTTCTGTTCGTTTTAAGTTTTGATGTTGCTCCTTACTTTCAGTTGAAAAACCTTTTTTTATTTAGTCTCTGATCTTTTTCTTTAATAATGATGGGAAATCAGGCGCCCCCTTCATAGCGATGTCCCTTCCCCCATGAAAACTTCCTTCATGGAAAGATCCTCCCATATAACCCCCGACCCCCCCCACCTACCAGAAAAAATCCCGCCTGAAAACGTCTGTATGCTTCCCAATAACCAATACTATATGTTAACATTGGGTAAAGTTCATAACTTTCAGCCCTCCCCCCGGGGACTTTGAGGGATTAAGTCATCCTAAAAGACATAGTTATCTTATTTTCGACCATGCTGAACAAAATGGCTATCTCAAAATTTTGATCGGGTGACTTTGGGAAAAAAATGAGCGTTTGAGGGGGCCTAGTTGCCCTCTATTTTTTTTGGTCACTTAAAAAGGGCACTAGAACTTTTAATTTCCATTTCAATGAGCCCTCCCACGATATTCTAGGACCACTGGGTCGATACGATCACCCCCGGAAAAAAAACAAATAAACAAATAAACACGCATCCGTGATCTTTCTTCTGGCAAAAAATGCAAAATTCCACATTTTTGTAGATAGGTGCTTGAAACCTCTACGGTAGGGTTCTCTTATACGCTGAATATAATGGTGTGATTTTCATTAAGGTTCTATAATTTTTAGGGGGTCTTTCTCCCTTTTTTCGAAAATCAGCCAAATTTTCTCAGGTGCGTAACTTTTGATGGGTACGACTAAACTTGATGAAACTTGTATATTTGAAATTAGCATTAAAATCTGATTCTTTTGATGTATCTATTGGTATCAAAAATTCCGTTTTTAGAGTTTTGGTTACCATTGAGCCGGGTCGCTCCTTACTAAGAGTTCGTTACCACGAACTGTATGAAAGAGCGAGGCGTTGAGGAGGGGACAGCCCCTTTCATATACGGAATACTTTCTGTTCGTTTTAAGTTTTAATGTCGCTCCTTACTTTCAGTTAAAAAAACTTGTTTTTTTTTTTAGTTTATTTCTGAACGTTTTTGGATTAATGCAGCTTTGATTTTGGCTCACCGTACATGAATAATTAAAACGAAATTCGCATATTAATTTTCCTGTTTTTTGGCTAATTGGCTTTCTCGAAATTTTGTTCTGACGTAGCCTAACTTACGAATTAACTTACGTAACGAATCTCTATATTCGTATGTTTTTATTACGTATATTAGGGAGTCCTAGTCTATACCTCGTTCTTTACGATAAAGCTCGAATTTTGTTCGAATCACAAACCCCTGAATCACAAAGGCCAGTTAATTAGAATAGATAGCTCTTTTGAAAGTACTAAAAAAAAATTTAGCGTAAAGAGCGAGGTATTGACTAGGGGGTGAAGCCCCTCATATACGTAATAATTTCTGTTCGTTTTAAGTTCTAATGTTGCTTCTTACTTTCAGGTGAAAAAAACTTGTTTTTTTTTTTATTTTAATTTCTGATCGTTTTTTAAATAATGCTGGGAAATCTAACGCCCCCTTCATAGAAATGTCCCTTCCCCCAAGGAAATATCCTCCGTGGAAAGATCCTCCCCCGTAAGGCCTACTCTAACTCCGACCCCCCACTAGAAAAAAATTCCTCCTGAAAACGCCTGCATACTTCCCAATAACCAATACTATATGTAAACAATGGGCGAAGTTTATAACTTGCAGCCCTTCCCCCGGGAACAGTGGGGGATTAAGTCATCCTCAAAGACATATTAATTAGATTTTCGACTATGCTGAACAAAATGGCTATCTCAAAATTTTGATTGGGTGACTTCGGGAAAAAAATGAGCGTGGGAGGGGGCCAAGTTGCCCTCCAATTTTTTTGGTCACTTAAAAAGGGCACTAGAACTTTTAATTTCCGTTCGAATGAGCCCTCTCACGATATTCTAGGACTACTGGATTGATACGATCACCCCTGGGAAAAAAAAAACAACAACAAACAAACAAAAAAGCAAACAAATAAACACGCACCCGTGATGTTTCTTCTGGCAAAAAATACAAAATTCCACATTTTTGCAGATAGGAGCTTGAAACCTCTATATTAGGGTTCTCTGATACGCTGAATCTGATGGTGTGATTTTCATTAAAGTTCTATGACTTTTAGGGGTTGTTTCCCTTTTTTTTCGAAAATAAGGCAAATTTTCTCAGGCGCGTAACTTTTGA